>JAVYIG010002144.1:0-185000 GCA_035222895.1 Strongylocentrotus droebachiensis
GCTCTATGACTTGTTTATTCAATACTTCAATACAAAGCTGACATGCACATACTAATAGACGGGTTTGGTGGAAATCAAACAATCACACAATAAAGTAAAAGTACGATTGTTCACTAATGTAACCCGTTTTTTTGGTTTACTCTATCATTTTGTTATAATAAATTGCCCATAAATTGAGTATTCTTTTTCTCTTTTTTCTTTTTGGCGAAAATCATCCAAATGGAAAATGCCATTGAAACCAACAACAACAACAACAACGTCTAAGATATGTTTATTTATATTTATCTTTCTCCTATGGAGTATACAGATAGACACAAAAATACATATGTGAACAAAAATCTATATGTCAACTTAGCGGAATGGCATATTTGTCGCTGAAAATTACAAACATTTGCAAATACAGTTTTTGATTGTCATTGCATGATTAAAAGGCCTACCAAATGAGCTTTTTTTTTTCTTCTTCAAAGGAGACACGATGCCTCACGTTCAAACCTAGTTGTAAACTGACTGTACACTGTTGTATCATAATTATGTAATCTGTTGACAACTAGGTTAGTAAGGTTATGAATATGGGCCCTGGAGAATATTGTGGCTGAATACCATTGACACGGTATGGTTTCTTCTATCCTATTAAACACTCTATTTTATTCTATTTCGGTATATACACGGGTAGTACAAAGGAAAATAAAATACACGTGACCAGATTACATCTTATGAAGATGTGAACGTATTATCACGTGACACCATCATTGTTCTTCCCTCCTACCCTTCTGTCTCTTCTCTCCCTCTTTTTTTTTTCTCTCTCTCTCTCTCTTTCTCACTCTCTCTTTCTCTCTCCCTCTCTCCTCTCATTTTCTCTCTCTCTCTCTCTCTCTCTTTCTCTCTCCCTCTCTCCTCTCATTTTCTCTCTTTCTCACGGTTTGTGTTTGTGTGTATGTTGTGAGCGGGTGTGTGTGTGTGAGACTGTGAGTGTGTTGCCTCTTCTCTTCTTCACTCTTAATTAAAATCCGATTTCTACACTACTAAGCATAGATAATAGAGGTCAAATGAGTACCGAAAGAAAGAAGAAGAGAGTATGGGAGAAATAGACTTACTGAGGGGAGACCAAGAGAGAGAGAGAGAGAGAGAGAGAGAGAGGTGGGAAATTTGATTTGATTTCTTTTTCCTTTCTTTTTTAATGTCGATACAGAGACAGAGGGAAACGCATGAAAAGGAGGGCAGAGGTTTATCTATGCAGTTGAAAATATGGCTCTCTTCATGAATATTTGAGGGAAATCTTTGCCCGACCAGCCCCTATGGCTGTACACAGGTATATAAAGCACCTGGTCTGGTGTGTATAGAATGTCTGAACGAACTATCCACAGGCTGGTCAAGACTTTTACTAGTGCTTCACCCCCTCACCCCCCCCCCCCCTCGGGCCTCGACCCCCTCATTCCCCCTCAACCCCCTCATTGGACCCCTCTCTCCCCATCCACACATCCAAACTATCCCACTCCCAGTTTTTCAAACGCTCAGAAGAGAAAACATGACCATGGCATTCAATTTGTCGTTCAGCTTCAACTCAGCGCAGGCAAATTCGAACACAGGAAAATGTGATATTGGTACTATACATTCTCTAGACATTTGCCTCTCGAAATAGGGTAAGATTGGAGAAATACATGTATAGAGAAAGATAGATAGAAAGAGAAAGAGAAAGAGAGGGAAAAAGAAGAACATAGTGAGAGACAGACATACAGAGAGAGAAGAAATGATTCAAATGATTCAAATGATTTTATTTACATGCAAACATATTACAATGATTAATTATATTACAAAAATATGCAATGAAACGACATATATAATAGGAAAATTCACGAGAAAAGAGGAACTAACTAGAAGCAAAGCTTGTTGAAGTGTTAGTTCCTCAGAAGAGAGTTAAATTAAGGAGGGGAAGAGGGAGGGAGAAGGGAAAAGAAAAATGGAGAGAGAGAGAGAGAGAGAGAGAGAGAGAGAGAGAGAGAGAGAGAGAGAGGGGAGGGGGTGAGAGGAAGGAGGAACAGAATCTTGTAAAGGAGGGAAAGTAACACTGGGAATGTAACAAAACTCGCCTGTCGCTTTCGTTCCTTCTGAAATCTAACATTGCATGTGGGACTGTGTGATACCAATCGAGTCATGTTTCACGTTCTAGTAACCTAAAAACTGACGCAATGAAAACGGGCTAATAGGCAGGTAATTGTTGCAGGTAAGGTCGACTGAAGGAAGCCAACCTCCAATTTGGTTTAAAGGATCGAATTCGCGCTATCAAAATGCGCAACCGTATTCCTCGTCAAGGTAACGGTGGCCTAAAGGATGACAAGTTAATTTGGCGGCAAATTGCCCTGCTTGCGCTAACCTAGTATTCAGTGTCAATCGGCATGAATTGATGGCCATTATCTTGCTTTCTCTTTTCACCAACCTCCACTTCCACATCCATTCTATAATAATTCTCATTAGAAATCACCGGTACGTCGACGTCGCTTGGATTTATCTTTGGATTATATTTTGCACAAGATATTTCGTGATAACAACTTGCCCTGGGGATGGACTTGACAACTATGGAAAGCTGTAAGCATCTTTGAAAATATTTTGTATCAGTTATTTTAAAAGGCATCAAATGTTGATTCAAATCATTCATAGTTTGTATTATCAAGGAGATTTCATGTTCTTGATGTGGAATTTATGAAAAGTATAGCATACTTGATATTTCGCTCTTGAATATATTTTATCTTAAGGCTACAAATGGCTCTCCATAACATTTAAGTCCAACTTAGAGTTAAGTTCGGCTTAGGATCTTTGTGAAACACCCCCTAGACTACCATTAACCAGTAAAACACAAGAACACCTTGGATTAGCGAATGACGAATTACCACCAAGGGAAAATAAACCATATAGCTAGTGACGTAGCATGAGTCTATCAATTTAGGGCACTTGTTTCATGGGAGGGGGAGGGAGGGGCACCGAAAAGTTAGGAAGATGACGAGGCGGCCGTAGAACGAGGGAAGGGTTTTGGAGGGGTCTTTTTTGTGTGTTCACACTGCCTTTCCCCTCTCCTTTTATTTCCCCTCCCTATCCTTGCCCCCTTTTTCGATATAAGGGCTTGCCCCTAGCCCCTCCCCCTGCCCCCTTGTAGCAACGCCATTGCATAAAGCAATAGCCCACTTGATGAACTCTTCTATACAGCAGGTAGTCGACCTAGAATCCCTTTTTCTCGTCCATACGATAGCTGTCTCCCATATTCAGATCGCTCGTACAAGAATTATTACCTCAGGTCGACCCCAATCCGAACAGCATATATCAAAATTGAATTGATAATGATAATAATAATCATATTGGATATTTCCTAGCTCTATCATCCACCAAACGAGGTGCTCAAGGCGCTCCGATAATTATATACCCCCGCTCTAGCTAGGGTAGGCGATGCTCACCAGAATCAAGGCCACTTGACAACTGGGTGGAGAATTGCACATTAGAATGGTTTATAAAGTATCTTTACACATTTCGTCTTCATTAAAAAAAAATCTAGGTACGAGGCAATGACTTTTTCAAAACCCCTCGACATTTTGAAGAACAATGCAAAAGGTTCGTTGCACTTTCATATGCCCTAACAAACTCTTGATCCAATGGTCTTTGACCTATTTTCACCCAACAATTATTAAAAGACGGAAGGAGATCTTCAAAGGTATTCTCTCACCTTGGGGTACTATCAAGTGGTGATTAGAAGGAAATTAAACTCCATCAGAGACAAGATCAAAATAAATGGAAATTATGTCTCCCGTTCTCAAAGTTACACCAACTCTTTTTCAGAGACCTATAAGATGCCCAGATTGCCCTGAGAAGTGGTTCTTAAGACCTATACCGTCGATCGCTAGATCAGTTTGTCCTCCGATGGAGAATTGAAAATTGGATACTCGAAACCACTCCAACCAACCTGGACATGAAGCTTACATCAGGGATTTGGGGCATATACAGAATAGTTAGTGATGGGGGGAGGAGGGGTGGGGTGGAATCAAGAGATGTCAAAGAGAGGGAAGCCGTTTTTTTTTTTTTTTTTTACAACGGTAGATGAATTTCGGCAATCCCGCCGGCCCTTCCCAGACTCGCTCAAGGGGCAGGAAGGTAATGATAGAAGTGCACTCTCTCTCAAAAAAGAGAAACAAATATCGACATGAATTTATAATTCTTTTTTGATTTTCCCTCTACTTCAAAGACCTAAATGCAGATTGCAAAAACAACAGAAATCCTATGATGAAGAAACACCAAACAACACCCCTATATATAATACTATACTACAATAGAATACTCTAATTTGTAAAAAGGTGAAAAGTTGAGTGAAACGTTCGAAACTGAACGCACTTTACAAAAGTATATTCCACTTGACTGCGTTACTGAAATGATCATTGGAGTAAAACTTGATGTACTCTCATTATAGAATATTGTAAACAAAGATCAAAATGCATATTGCAAAACAAAAAAAAAATTCTGTGATGAACAAGTACTCAAGGTTTTATAACCTGTCCTGTATATGATACTGAACTAAAATAGAATACAATAATTGGTAAACAGGTGAAAAAATGAATGAAAAGGTTCGACACTGAAGGCACTTTACAAAGGCATATTCCACTCGAATGCGTTACTGAAATGATCAATTAGTCCATGACCATTGGAGTAAAAGTTGATGCACTCTCAGTAAGGAATTGTAAATAAAATAGTCAAAAAGTGATGCTTTCATCACAATGTCAACAAAGTCGATTTTTGTTTACATCTTCTCACCACGAGCTTCTAAGTAATGTCAATGCATTTGAGTCAAACAGCCGTCAATGATTCGATTAATACAAGAAAAAACTATATATGTCTGTGTGAGTAGTGTAACTCAATTAATGTCCATATTTCTTTCGACGTGTCTCGTCCCTCATGTATGTAATCTGTACTTGACTCTTACGCTTCAACCATGCCTTAATCATCATCATCATCAGAAATATTCTGTCAGGTTCGACTTTGTGACAAGTGGAACAGTTGTGTAGCATTTTCATCAAAATCGACAATCCTGGCTTCCGGTTAAGAAGGTTTGAAAAATGCATTGTAATTTTACGAATCAAATTAACACATATTATATTATACAAGTGCGCTGATCCACTCTGAAACGTTGTGTAAAAAGAGAGGAGTGTTCAAAGTTTGAAATTGTCTTGTTTCCTACATCGTTCTAAAGCTGAATGGGTATCATGGCTTGTTTATACAGTGCGTCCCAGAAAAAACGAAACCGAGAAGTATCGATGTTCTATCATAACTTAATCACAATTATAATTAATGAATGATACATATTTGGAAAGCTTAGAGTATCATCTTTCATGTGATGCTACTCAGATGGTGCATATTTCACGCATGAGTGATTAAAAGCAATTTGAAGGAAGGAAACCAAAAATACATTTGGCGGGCGGTATCTGAATTTCGAAGAAAAATTCACATTTCTAAAAAGTTGAGTTTCTGCCCTTTCATAATGACACCTCAATCAGGAAAAATGAGCAAGGAATAAAAAAGTTCTGTTTGTTTAAAGTAGTCCTTACATTTTCATAATTTTAACAAACGAATTCGTTTTCACTGGCTGCCTGCCGTATCAATAAACGAAATTAACAAAAGACTTAACTCCGTTTCGTTGACAATCAGCCGTAGACGAGAGTCTTCATGCATGGCTGATTGTCAACGAAACGGAATTAAGTCTTTTGTCAAATCTGCTTTTTGCTACGGCAGGCACCCAGTGAAAACGAATTCGTTTGTTAGAATTATGAAAATATAAGGGCTACTTTAAACAAACAGAACTTTGTTATTCCTCGCTCATTTTTCATAATTGAGGTGTCATATGAAAGGGCAGAAACCCAACTTTCTAGAAATGTGAATTTTTCTTCGAAATTCAGTTACCGCCCGCCAAATGTCTTTTTGGTTTCCTTCCTTCAAATTGCTCTTAATCACTTATGCGTCAACTGAAAGAGGAGACTCTAAGCTTTCCAAATATGTATCATTCATTAATTATGGTTGTTATTAAGTTATGATAAAACACCGATACTTCTCGGTTTCGTTTTTTCTGGGACGCACTGTATAATGTTAGCCAGTAATCATCCAAAGCGATATATTTTGAAGTCAATTTTCCTCTCTTAGTTCTCTCTCACTCTCTCCCTTCCTATCTTTCTTCCATTACGCAAATATTACGCTACTGTATATACAACCTATGAAACTGAAGGCCCGCTAGACACCTCCCCCCCCCCCCCCCCCCCCACCCCCAAGCCCGGCATTTTTTATCTCATTTTTAAAGAGTTACCAAATTGACTTCGTATTGCTTCGCCTATAATACACAACTTTGAAGTAGACAGAATTATATCAATATCACATTAACTGCAAAGATGTGACTACTTTTCTTCATTTTGCCGTTATATTTTTTCTTTTTCTTCTTCTTCTCTCTCCCTCTCTTTGTTGTCTCTCTCTCTCTGTATGTCTGTCTATCTGTTTCGAGTTTCCTCTGTTTGTATTTCTCGCGCTGTCTCTCTCTCTCTCTCTCTCTCTCTCACTCTCTCTTTCTACCTCTGTCTCTCTCTCTCTCTTTCTTTATCTCTCTGTCTCTCTCTTTCTCCCATCCTTATAACGCGTCAACGCAAGTGTGTCTACAACAAAAACGATACTCTCCTCCCGGCAATCGTGACGTCACTGATAGCGCACCCAAACCCCCCATTTTTCTTCGACAACAAAAGAAAGTGGGATTCACATCAAATTATCCAGCCTTAATCCTACACCAGGAGATGTAAATGACACGACAGGAGATCAAAGCTGTCTTCGGATCGTGATTCGAAACTTATCCCCCGATTGGCGCATGTTTCAAAATGGCGCTGCACGGCATTATACCATGTTGATCACGCGTACGTACGAGTTGAAAAAGGTGAGCCTGTCTGACCATTTTGTTTCAGCTCTATATCGCCCAGATATGGGTTAGATACATCGGTTTGCTATCTAGATTAAGGTGTTTCATCTTTCGTTGCCTTTCCAAATGAACTAATGACCTACCGTACGAGATATAAAAACAAAGGTAGAATAAAAAAGGACACGTGAAGAATCGCTACGAAAATTACGCCCCTGGTTTTATGAACACGTGACTTGGTTATACAACAAAAAACAAAAACAGGCTCTGGAAGTTCTGCAACATAATTTTGTTTGCCACATTCTTTTTTTATGCGTGCTTCGATATTCCTTTATCATTCTTCAAATTGATATTAATTTTCGAATAATCTTGTACACATAATTTGTATAATTTAATTCAAATGTTAGAAATTACCGATCCTTTGATAAAATAAATGTAGTTGGGTATAGATGTCAATGTAATAATGTATAGTTAGTATTATATTCATAACACAGCGCTCAATTGTATAATGAGAACAAGAAAGAAACATAAAACAAATGATGGAAATGATGCCCAAAGACAAGGATAAAAAAACCTCCATATTTATTAAATGTATTTCGAGGAATTAACACCGTTATTCACGCAGTCCAAACTTTAGTAAAATAACTATTTTTGTAAGCATGACATGAGAGTGGGAGATGAAATTCAATATCCAATACAAAAAAAAAACATTAATATTATCCTAAGTTATAGATTGGTTGCTTTACAACCGTTCTTCCCCGGGCGAATTTATCACTCATCCACTAATGTTCCAGTAATCTTTTGTTTTCTCGAGGAACGAAAATGTTAGAGGTAAAAATATATCCAATAAGATTGATGATTCTATATTAGTAAAATGAAAGCAAATATGAAGTATTTCTTTACGTTCTTTTCAAAAATGCATTATCGACAAATGTTTGTCTTTTGGAGTCTTTAGATTTTCAAACTGAATTTGAAACCATCCGTCCCCTGGGGTTAGGGATTCGAACAGAAAAATACCATAAAATATACACGTCAGTAAGTGTTAAAGTATATTTGATTTGATTTCGTTTGATAAGGTTTATTTCAATTGAAGTAAAGATCTGAAGAGAAAGAGTGGGTGAGAGAGAGAGAGAGAGGGAGAGAGAGAGAGGGGAAGAGAGAAAAAAGAAAAAAAAGAGAGAGAGATGGAATGAGATAGAGATAGAGAAAGAGAAAGAGAGAGAGAGAGAGAGAGAGAGAGCGAGGTTGGAAAGAGGTGGAGAGAAGTGCTAGGATTTTTATCCTATGCTTATTCATAAATAAAAGATAAGATTATAAAGTCCATTTTAGAAAGTTTCCATAGTAGAAGAATTAGTACAAGCAGTAGTAGCCGCAGCACTAGTAGTATAATAGAAGTAGTAGTTGCAGCAGTAGTAGTAGTGGTAATAGTAGTAGTAGTAGCAGTAATAGTAGGAGAGTAGTAGTAGTAGTAGTAGTAGTAGTAGTAGTAGTAGTAGTAGAAGAAGTAGTAGTAGTAGTAGTAGTAGTAGTAGTAGTAGTAGAGCAGTAGTAGCAGTAATAGTAGTAGTAGTAGTAGTAGTAGTAGTAGTAGTAGTAGTAGTAGTAGTAGTAGAAACAGCACTACTACAACTTCTAATAGTAGTACTAGTAATAGTGGCAGCAGCACTAGTAGTAGTAGCAGTTTATCTTGCTATATTAGAGTGTGTGTGATTTTGAGATGCTTGTAGATGCTTTCGCGCTGTTACGTCACGGAACGCGTCGCTAAGAAACTGTCTGATTATTTTGAGAAACCTCTCACATCACACGTATCTGTAAGGCAAGGATAAATTATTGATGAAGTGAAAGATCAAACAAGATTACATTGTAAGAGAAACTCTCTGGAAGCAATGGGAAAGGTTGGATTAGAGTATCATCAATTTTAATGATGTATACTGTGAGGTGTTGCGATGACCGAAGCAGAAAGTGAATCGATCAGTCTAGCTTAAAGATCACATTTCCCTCTACACAGAAAATGGGTATATGGGAATACACACACACATGAAGCATGAAAGTTTGGTAATTTAGATGGAGAATAAGACAGTTCACAAATTATTTGTCGTCTTTAACAGAACTCAAAATTCTCTCTAACTGAATAGGGTTAAACAAGGCTTAGTCTACAAACTAAATTTTAAGTGGATAATGACTAGCTGTTAAAGATCTCAATGATTCTACAAATTGCCAGTTACTATTCTAAGATATCGTCACAACTAATATTAGTCTATATGGCGTCAATCAAAAAAAAAAATTTATCGCAATCGTACACTAAATATTCGCGACTAATTTGAGAAAGATGAATGTTCTCTCTTTAATTGAGGAAATTAAAAACGTCATAATAGCACGTATTATCGATGGTTCCTGATACCTTGTGATATTGTCTTGGTTTTTCATGATTTTTTCATGTCCATACCAAAGGCATTGTATTCATTTGCTTTCTGGTAAATTACAGCTTCTTCATCCCCATTGACCTGCCCTCATTCTCTCTCTTCTCTCATCGAATCTCTGTCTCTGTCTCTCTCTTACTCAATATTCCTTTCTAAATCTCTTAATCCCTTCCTCCGACTCTCTTTTGGGCACTTTTTTAAATTCTCTCTCTCTCTTTCTCTCTCTCTCTCTCTCCTCTTCTCGCCCTATAATGTATTTCGTGTTCTGTTGATCTAGCTTCTCCTCTCTGCATCCTTCTCGCTCTCTCTCTCTCTCTCTCTCTCTCTCTCTCTCTCTCTCTCTCTTTCACCCCCCCCCCTCTCTCTCTCTCTCTCTGTAACAATACCCTCCCATTCTCTGTCTCCATTCCCCAGTCACTTTCACTCATTATTTCATGCACTCAAGTTTCCCGTCTATCTGTTTCATGTCTATTAAATCCCGCTATCGTTCAATCTCCCCCCCCCCCCCCTTCTTATCAAATTAAAGACACGTAAGGACTATCAATGCGCTTTGTACCCCATTCTTTAGAGTCTTGACGCTGGGTTGACGGCAAAGGTTTTTATGATGGCACGTAAACACAATACGGCAACTAATACGTAAGGGGTATTACTCTATCATTTATATACAGACAATTCCTGTGTCGCCGCCAGGGGCGTACGCAGGGGGGGGGGGGGGGGTTTGGGGGTTCAAACCCCCCCCCCTTTGGTATTTTATGTATGTAAACCCCCCTAAAAAAACGTAAAACCCCCCCCCCCTTTTTTTTTTTTTTATTATTTAAAAAAAAAAAAAAAAAAAAAAAATTATACCCACGGCTAACCTAAATAAGGTGACGTTACCCCCCCCCCCCCAACGACAAAAAATGCCAAATTATGAAATTTCGAGACAAAAAAAAAAAAAAAAAATGTTAATAAACCGTCTTTCTAATATTGGCGTTTAATAATCGTAGCATAATAGTGGGAGCAAGATTCCCCACCGCAACACATCTTGGCGCTTTAGAATAATTATTTGTCTTTTTCCGGCAAAATTATAGGTAAATAATTGCCTGAACGCCCCAATTGTCTGGAAAATGTTTCTTTTTCGGGGGTGGGGGAGGAGGGGGGAGCAATTGAGTTTCTAGATCGGATTTATTTCTAAACTAGGTAAAGTAGCAATTGAAACCTTGCTCTTGAGAAGCTAATGCAGGTGATTCAGGCTTTGTAAAGGGGCCGAGTAGAGGGAAGTGGACTCATGGCAGCCTCGAACTACATCGTTTTATGATTCAGATACCGACCCGCGATGTTTGACAAGAACCTCTTTTTTCGTTATCGAAAGTATCAGAAGGGCGTTAAAATAAATCTTTAAAGAGCGCGATATATTATGATCTAATTGGCTTTAAAAGTTTACAACAAAAACAGAATAGTCACTTTTGACCAGGATTTCGATCATTATGGTCAGACTTGATCAAACCGCTACATCGTGTATATAGACCATTCCTTACAATTCAGAGAAGAAACTCAGACGTGTCGTCGTTGTACTGCTTGTAGAAAGGTTACAGTGGTGTAGCCGGGGATCCACGTATTGAAAGCGACAAACACATCAATTATGGGAGAGAGGGGGGGCATCGATCATATAAGGAGGATGTAATACGAAATAATACCGCCATTGATAGGGGAGGGCGTCCTGTTGTCTTTTTTCCACATGCTTTCCCCTTCTTCCCTCTATTTTTTTTCTCTCTCTTTCCCTTTTTTTTTCTTCTTGGGGTGCCCCCTCCCCGCATAGCTACGCCACTGAACAGCTCGCTTTACAGGCTATACCGACGTTTTAATACTCTGGAGGTTGAACAGCGAATAGGCTCAACCGATGCATATCACCGGTTGTCTACGTCTTCAAAAAATATCTCGTCAAGAGCTATCACCCCAGGGAGGAACAAGTGCGATTCAAGAGGTGCATCATTCTAAGCCTATACGATACTTCATCCATAACAAGTCCTAGTGTTTTCCCTTCTTTACCACTCTGTATAAAGCAACGGTTAGAGTCACTAAGGAATTATGTTGAGATCATGTTCCAATTTGCGATGAAGACAAATTCCAGTAAGCCGTTATTTTTGTAATATACTGAGTAAGAATTAGATAGGGGATACAAAAACAAAGGATACACACCACATTTTACACCACTAGAATGACTTAGAAAATACAGTTTCTCATTTGCTTATACTCAACATCAGTTATAAAAAGATTTTGTGGTCGCGTAGAACTAATAACAGAATGCTATTTATATTGATTACGACCAGAGAATTACGACTTTACATGTCACTATTTGGGCGTCTAAATATAAATTTGAGCTTTAACGATGGTAATTAATGTTGTACTTTTATCAAATACAGGAACATTTCCTAAAAAAACTAGGGTGGTTTTTTAAATTGTGCAATTGCAAACAATAGCCAGGTCAAGTATCAACAGATTTAATCATCAGGGACTTTTAGATTCTGCACGACGAGAACGTGGACTGCCCTTTTAAGGCAACGTGACGTCCTTTTAAGGCACTGGCAGTGACGTCACATTGCCTTAAAAGGGCAGTCCACGTTCTCGTCGTGCAGAATCTAAAAGTCCATATTGTTGACGGCTGGTAACACCAGCATTCCATGTATAGGGAGAGTCCCCAAAAGAGGCAAATTAAATTGGTTCGTTGCTGCTCAGTTGCAGGGAGATTTGAGCAAGCCAGTACGTTATGTGACACGTATTTCAAGCATAAAAATACACAAGATAGTTTTATGTTTCTACATTTTTGTATACATTTTATGATGGGGTTTATACCATTCATCGCTTCAGATCTGAACGGAAAACATTACCGGATTAAAAACCGGGGATAATGATGACAGTGTTCTTTGGTTTCGAGTCCTCTATCTTAATAAATGTGATCTAAACTTTGTACGTGTATATTCAAGTTCCATGCCACATGCTTGATTAATTAAAAATACATCACCAACATCACCATTCTTCAGCGAATTGTATTGAAAGTCAGATGTCCTCAAAAAGGTCATTAATTAAAGCTGAATCGATAGATTCGAGGACAGCTGACATTGAATGCCTCTGTCTCACCGGTCCCTTGTTTCCTCGTTTAAAAATTCAAACCCTTCCGGGGCTTTTACCAAACAAGGTAAACTAATAACCGAGGCTGTGATGCAGCTGCTAAATGCCGGTTGCCCTTGATACTAGATAATAAATATCGATTTATACAGATTTCTAGACAGATTTAGGGTAAAATATAAAGCATGATGAATGATACAACTTACAAGTCGCATAGACCACGTTGTGCCTTTTTAACTAATCGTTCTTGTAAAAGAGTGGTAGTGAATATAGTGCGACATTACGAGAGGTTAGAAAGTCTGTTATTTTTCACTTTTGACTTCTGATTGAACAAAGAATATGCAGCAAAGGACACTAACCATCAGAAACATATATCTGTTATTATTGTCCAACAAAATTCCCTACAAATTTATGACAAATTACCTGTAAACTTTTTCAAATTACTATACGAAATAAATTGTCCGAAGAATATTCATCATCAGTGATGACAAATATTTAGAAGCAGTGTCTAAGCATGGACCCTACATGGTCTAAGTATGCCGATGATAAAAGCTCTCCCATCCACGTTTGTTTCGGATATTTTGCGTAAGAACTTGTTGGCCGCTCCTTCTAAATCATGATCAAGTTGCATCATTCGATACACAGTTTTCATTGATCGGTGTCTAACCAGGCCAAGACTCATTATCGGTCCGCTTCACCTGAAACCAATGTAAGAACATAGTCAGTGGCGTATTCAGAAGAAATTAGAAGCAGGGGTACGCCCCCTTCCAACTTCTGAAGGTTTAACAAAATATAAGTAAAACGTGTGGTGTATAGGCTCATGACTGTCGAGATATATTCACCCGATATTTTTACTCTTGCGACATTTACTCCGAAGACATTTACCCCGGAGACACTTGCCCTTGTGTTTATTACGCTCGAGATTTGGTTGAGGTTGAGGTTGCAACTGGGTTTTGGGGTTAGATTTAGGTTTAGTGTTAGGATCGAGTATAGTGTTAGGTCTAGGGTTGAGTTTAGTTATTCGCTTAGTGTAGGAAATTAATTAATCACGGAGTAGTTGTCAACAGAGCATGTGCCGGAGAAACTGAGATGCACCCTCAGCCCCCCCCCCCCCTTCCCATTCGAAGGGGATCAGTTCCACTGTTTATCGATAAATTATTGTTGGGTACGCCATTAAGCACGTGCTATATGGTTACTGGTTAGAATGGGTAGACCTAATGCGGAATACTTGTGATTCGGTGACTGTTTAGGAAGTGCCAGATTTGTATTCTGATCGTCCACAGTTTCTTGTTATTTCGATCTGTTAGAATAGACAAGTCTAGCATAATAACAGCAAAATAATGTGCTGAGAATCACACATAATAAAAAAAGCACACTCATGGGATAAGAAAGAATACATTAGTAAAACAAAAATGAGGGCAACATTTCTTAAGTTACATCGCAACATATTGACGTTTCGCAAGTAGCAGAAATATGTCTGATGTCTGATGATCCAAGTAGGATTCATTTTGGTCAGTACACCCGCATTGCCAAGAATTCGGTCAGTAAACAAGCGGTAAAAAGTGACGAAAAGCGGAAAATGGCTGTCCAGAAAAATCAGTAGTCATACATTAATATTGTTTAACTATATACAGCCCACATAATCTCTTACTCGCCGCATCGCTCAAAATGACTCATCTGTAATGTTTGTTGATGTGGCGCCTGCATGCCCTTTTTTTTCTTTACGTCTATTTTTCATCTACTTCAGATGTGTTCATTTTTTTCTTCCAATCGGGTGCTTAGACAACTATAACCAAACATCAATGATTGTAATATTATCAACAAATATTTACTTTGATCAGGTAGCTACATGATATGGAATAGGATGCAGCGATATACATAACAAATTTGTAAGGTATTGCGCATATGCATCTGTTTGATTGTTATTTAAATATTTGTGTATTCATGCAAATGCCACTACAATTTTCAGTGAATTTCATATTTTACTCACTACTTTGTGAAATGCATTGATGTGATGGGTGTGCAGGCCTCTAGGGTCTGCAGGCCTCTATGGCCTTAGGGCATTGAACATCCCTACCCTTTAATTCATAGTTCCAGGTCACCCTTGGGCAAGGTGTAGCACCTGAAAGCCTTCCCCGAGACCATAGAAATACTGGGATGATGTCCAACGGGGGCTATAGCCTATCCTGATCCGGGTAGAGGGTACTCGTCAGCTGTAGTGAAAGCAAACCTTCTAGGCAGTGTGCTGACTGAGGATGGCAAGTCTGCCAAAGAGGTCAACTTGCGCTCAGCATTGGCAAGAGCTGCCTTCACTCAACGACAAGATATCCTGATGAGCCACAATATTGACCTGAGTTTGAGAAAGCGTCTTGTGAAGTCTCTAGTGTGGAGTGTACTGTTATATGGAGCAGAGACGTGGACACTCGCCAGGAAGGACATTCAGCGATTGGAAGCGGTCGAAATGTGGTGCTGGCGTAAACTATTAGGTGTGTCTTGGAGGGACAGAGTTTCGAACGAAGAGGTGCTGCATCGAGTTCAAGAAAAGCGGGTGCTGCTTCAAACGATTAGAAAGAGACAGAAGAAATGGCTTGGACACAATCATCATGCGACATGATGATAGCTTGATGATCAGAGTCCTAGAAGGCCGTCTACATGGAAAGAAGTTGAGGGGAAGACCTCGTAAAGGCTTTCTAGATGATTTGATTGCGGAATGTGGAGCAACGGGATATGAAATGCTGAAACGGATGGCTAAAGACCGAAGTATTTGGAGAGACACTTGAAGTAGAACTCTGATTGGGTCACTGAACCTGTCATAAACTGACAGATCACTATTGATGATCTGTTTGAAGCAGTTTGCACGCATTCCTGAATAATTATGGCGAAAATATAGTTTCTAAGCGGAAAGTAGCTGTTTATAATTACATGTATATACCATGATTATAACCGGAAAACTACACGGGGAAGGAATGACAACTATGTCTTGAGTACGGTCTTGAAGGTATATTGGTATTGTATTTAGTCACATGGACAATAATCTTTTCCTGCTTCCACTCACCTAACCCCTATATCACGCACACCAGTGGTGTAGGCTAGTCAGGCCAGGGAGGGGGTACTGACATCGTAAGGTCGGGGGGGGGGGGGTCTTACTCTGTAAGTGAAATGCTCTAACCATGTTTGTTTCTCATCCATTCTCCCCTCACTTTTATATCATTTAAAAAAAAACACGATTGCCAAGAATTTCGAGAAATCGACTTCAGGATAATTTCTATTATTACGTCATTGTTTGCCTACAGTATTCAGATAACGCAATGCGTCAATGTCACGTTCGCAAGGTTCAATAGGTGACGCACATGGTCTTGAGTTATTGAAAGTCTTTATGATATTGTTTTACTCTTTTAACCCTCTCAGCTTTCCTCTTTTTCTGACATTGCTTAGGGCACGAGCCCCCTGTACCCCCTGCATGTGACCCCAAAGATCTACACCACTGACTGGCAGCCTTGACAGCACGGCTTACGTGTTCTTGATTCAGTGAGCTTAGACTGTCAAAGAACGGGTCTTCTTGAAGGTGAACTTGCCCAAGATCAACCTGGATGTTTTCAGGAATGAATAAGAGTGAAATAGAGGGTAATCCTTTGGAAATATACCACTTACCCCCTTCAACACGATTGTCGTCCTTCTGATGATGTTCTTACAATGATCAGCGTATTCCCCTTAGTCATCCACGTTGAACATGATTGAACATGACTTTTAAAATATCAACCTAAGGCCAATGAATCTCAATAGTTTGGTGCATCAGCTATTGATTGAAATTTGCGGACATGAAAATGACATCTTGTATCTTAATCTGAACATGATTTTCACCGGCAATATATTGGGATATTGAAATCGCCCTTAGGTTATTCTTGAGATGTCTTTGAGATTCTACCCTCTCATCGTGGGTGCGTAATTGGTAGTATTGGTATGTATAAATATAGTTGGTACTATTGATCGATTGGTGCACTTGGGTGGTAAGGAAACAAGCATTATGCAGTTGAATGTACAATATAAATTATGGAAAGGGGGATAACCATAGGACAATAACGCATCGAGTTGGGTTTCGAACCCGGGAGCTCCCATTTTCGAGACCACTACTGCTAAACCACTGAGCCATCGCGCCTCCATGCGGCATCAAGGACAGATGAACATATCGGTCCGTCCCCCCCCCCCCCCCGTCAGGGTTTGTGAGCGACGAGTGCCTAGATACGCGCTGCTAATAATGCAAGATGGTGCTCTTCAGTGGTCTAGCTACGGGATGGGGTAACCCTTTCGAATTTGGGACTAGGAAAAGAGATAGAGGGAGAGAGAGGGGAGAGAGAGAGAGAGAGATGTGCGGTAGAAGAAGATACAACCTCGTTGACACCTTCATCTCACCCTGTGACCATGTTATCTAGAATCAATCTATCTAGATAGTACTTTGCCCCCCCCCCCCCCCCCAATGACATCAGTGCTCCCTCAATGAATAGACCCAAGCTCCGCCACTGAGTCTGTCGGCATTAGTATGCTAAGGACATACCTGACTACGGACTAATATACCGTTATTTCTGAGTTCATAAAATCAAATAACCACGAGATTATACGTGCATGACATGAGTTCAAGTACAAAGGGATAATTTAATGTCAATCAAAATGTTTCATCTCGTGCACTAGTTTCATCATGTAAAGCAACAACACGTTCTCAATCGTTAGGGCATCTTTTTTTCTGACTCTGGTACTAAACGTCACACTATTAAAAACTGTTTAGTTCGGTTATCAACTAGTTCATAGGCCAATAGCGTTACGGTCATTAACCCTACAGCAGTTTACATCGTCCACCTGCCATTATCGATCACGGTCATTGCCCTATACAAATTTACATAGTTACCTCCCCCCCCCCCCCCCCCTCCCCGCAGCCCGTACTATTTTACATCGTTTGCAAATCATCTCCTGTATCTTTGAATTATGACACTATGTTTTATATTATGCCGTACGTGAGGAGGATGTCTGGAGCAGATATAATGTTGATGACCATATTTTATCTCCTAAGGCAGCCTATGAGATTGACGTTGATTATCCACATAAATCTTCCACTCGGCGCTATTTCCTTTGGAATCCGTTAGATTTTATTTCCTAACGAAAAACTACAAAGTAGGTATAGCAGGCTCGTAAAATCTAAGAGTTCTAGGAAGTATATATATATATTTTTTTAATTTCATTTCCAGGAACATATTAAAGGAGTATTACAATAACAAAGAACACAAGAAAACGAATTACAATAATTAATACAATAACAGGAAAAAAGCCATCAACTAATGCCTGAGGATTACCAAAAGAAACTGAGTTTCTGTAGGAGGCTCTCCTCATTAGTTGATGGTATAATACTTCAATATACACAATATACATAAATGACATATTATATAGACGTTTAAGACGTTTTATGAAGTTTTGCTCCTTTATGCTTTATAAGGGCATTTCCAAAACTTGAAAACCTCTCTTCTCCTTTAAAAAAAAACTTAATGAGCCTTCAACATTTCAACATCTACATACTGCCGTCAAAGCCTGTGATCATAATTACGTCCATCTACGTAATGCATCGATTATCATAGTGGACCGATCGTTTATATTAGCATGATCGCTCGTGCACATGAATGCACCAACTCAAGCATACTAATGAGATCGCATTAATGAGAAAACGAAGCAAAACAAAAACAAATCATCTACGTCGTTCTTGAATCAAACCGACACGAGACTACGATGAAACCCATAATTGACAGGAATGACAGACTATAATGAGTTAAAAGGGATAACGGCATGGTAACATTGCTGAATACATGCA
This sequence comes from Strongylocentrotus droebachiensis, assembly GCA_035222895.1. Lineage (NCBI taxonomy): Eukaryota > Metazoa > Echinodermata > Echinoidea > Camarodonta > Strongylocentrotidae > Strongylocentrotus > Strongylocentrotus droebachiensis. The sequence goes on from JAVYIG010002144.1 coordinate 18,296, forward strand.
CGACTGTTCAGTGCATCAGATACTCGATAAACATACATGTACGCTACACTATTCCCATAATTATTGTGGAAACTAAAGTATTTCAACGTATTTGTCATGGTTTTTTCTTTAAAATATCTCAAAGAATTGATAATTTCAGAAATTTTCGGAGCTGTCACAAAGTGGTCAGGTTGTGTAAAATTCCCTGTTCACAGTCGAGTCGGCTGCTTAGATAATCATAATTATTGAAAATTTACAAAACGAAGTTCTATGTCAGTATTATAGAAGTTGCAGAATTGATTATTCATTCTCCATTCCGAGCCGCCAGAGAAAGGCAGGTGAAAATATCCAAACATGAGAAATTAGAATTCTAAGTGAATCAATAATTATTGTTCGTATTAAAATAAATCATTGTAAATAATATCAATTTGGGTTTACTATGCTTAAAGAATCGAGACACTGTTATGGTAACAGGACTCTAAAAAGATATTTCATAACTATAATACAATTATCTATACATGCTTCAGTAGAGGAGCCTAATGCTGCTTCAACCTTATCATCGGTGGCGTAGGTAAAGTGCACCCGACAATTAAAAAAGAAAAGAAGAGAAGGCGGAAACGAGAGTATGAGAGAGGGTCCCGCAAAGGGGGAAGATTGAGAGTGTGAGAGAGAGAGAGAGAGAGAGAGAGAGAAGAGAGAGGAGAGGGGGGAGAGGTAACATGAAAAAACATGCCCCTCCATTAATTTAATGCTTAATTGTATCCACCTAATTAGACCGGAGCCCCCACCCTCCCTCTCATTAAACAGCGGTGCCCCCATGAAGGCTAGCCACTACTGCTTACCTTTAACTCAACGCTGAATAGAAAACGCGGCAATTTATTCATACGTGGGAGTCTATCATGAATCTTTATCACGTCTTAAAAACTCATAAATGAATTCAAACCATTAATTCCACATTTTCTCCACCTCTTTGCAAAATTTACGACGAGACGGGGGCTCATTTCCATTTTTATAGAAAGCGAGCCCTCGAGGGGTCGACCCTTATTTCACTCTTCGGCTTTCCGATCTTTTTTTAGAAGGGCTCTTGGTTAGTCTGCACGCACATACTCTAATTTGACACTTAAAGTCTCTCTAAACTGTTGGGAGCCCCAACAATATGATGCAAAATTTCACTTAAATGGTATCGAGATGTGTTTGAAGTCGAATATCGATGAAAGAATACAAAATTTAGGTTTTCTGCGTACAACAGAAAACCCAAATTATGTTTCCTTTTATCAATATATGTATTCAAACACATTTCATCGAGGGAAATCTTTTACCAGAATTGTGTCTTAAATGACATCCTATTTTGCTTTTTTTTTTTAGGGTTCTCATCACTTTTTAGAGGCTTCAAACACAATTCCTCAATGCTTTGAGTCTCTAGCTCTGGCCGAATAAGGCTAAGCTATAGTCTAGGGCCTATGGACTGCGTTCTCTGTAGATTCTCCTGGTTCAGTCCCTCTAGTGTGGGTGAAGACTGATAAGGGTTTGTTCCTGCAAACTACTTCTTGCCCACTCGACTTCATAAAGGTTCAACGCCATGACGGGCACGACGAGGAAACATCCGATCAAATTATCACGGTGCTGTTGTTTTTGCATAGACCGTGGAATCAAAGGATGACTTCAGCCCCTTCCCTCTCCCCCACTTTTTAACTAAACAAAATACAATGTGTATATAATTATGATCGTTGACTGCCCGCCCCCCCCCCTCTCCTTCGCACACACGCGCACTTTCAAAAACGCCCACGGATCCCCGTTTAGTACTTGATTACAAAATGTCAACTAGAATTAAATGATTTTAAAGACCTTTTTTCTCCTCTGCTGTTTTTGCACCCCTAATATTAAAGTCTGGATGTTCAACTTTGATTGATTCTTTGCGCATGTGCAAGTGGGCACCCCCAAATGTATATAATAAATTATATACCGGTGTGACTGAGATGTACGTTTATCCTGTCATACTTTAGTCAGTCACACCGCCGACAACAGACCGTCAACAGACCGAAAGAAAATATCACTACTCCGACCGACAATAGACTGCCAATCCGATTCTGCAGGGACCCTAAACCAACCATTCTGGGTAACGTAATTTTCCTTTTGTGCTGTTGTCGGTCTCGTTGGTGTGACAGACTGACGTTTGGAAGGACATACATAATCCTCAGTCAAACTACCAAACCGACTCCACATCGTCTCTATACCGACCCCACACCGACCGATTCTTTGCCACTTTGGGTAATTTATTTTTTCTTTCGGTCTATTGTCGGTCTGATGGTCGGTCTCGTAGGTGTCACTGACTGAGATTTGCAAGGACAAACGGACTCATCAGTCACACCACCAAACCGACTCAACACCGACCCCATACCGATCGATTTTGGGGGCCATTATGGGTAGTTCATTTTTTTTCTGTCGGTATATTGTCGGTCTGGTGTAGGTCTCGTTGGTGTGACAGGGATTTAGGGCGTAAGTCTTTATAATTATAATTATGTACGACTTTGATGGATCCTGGCGCATGTGCAAATAAAAAGGTATTCTGAAGTAGAAATCGCTTCTTAAGTGTGATTATCAGTTTCGTATGTATACATTTAGCATTACAAACACCTGTGCGGTGTATATTATACAAGTCTGTGGTACTCCAAGCTATTCACGTTTGTTGCTTGCCCTTTCCGAAGATTGTCTGACGTATAAGGCACGTATACAGCCACTTTCTGGCTGTTTGGCGTTTAGCAAGTCAAGTGCAATGAACTAAAATTGTATATGTTTTCGCTTGTCATCACATCATTTTTGTACAACGTTTTTAATGCATCTGAGTACTATAGCCCTTGAACAGCTCACCCGGTTCATTAAATTACCGGTCAACTTTTTCTTTTTAATATTTTTAAAGAAAACTTTATATTTTAATTCCATTGGGAGACTATAAAGGATAATTTCTTTTCTTTTTCATTACTCATCTCGTTGTACACATACAAAATCTAGAGGAAATAGCGATCAGATGTTCTATTTTTAAAAAGGAAGGGGGAGATGAAAGAAAGAATAAATAATGTAAAGAGGTTGATAGGATAAATATTTATTAAAAAGGGTGCAAAGGGAGGCAGAAGGAGAGGGGGGGGAGAGGAGATCGAAGAAGGGGGAGACAATTAGAAGCATGACCGTGATGATGAATGTATATATAGAGAGAGAGAGGAAAAATGCGACGAAGAGAGAGGAGTATAGGAAGAAGGGCAAGCATTAATTTTTAGAGACCAAAAGCCAAAGAGGGAGAGGGGAGAATACAGGTGACAAAAATTAATCAGGCAGACAGAGAAATGAGGGATTAAGTGAGTGAAAGGGAGAGAGAGGGAAAGAGAGAGAGAGAGAGAGAGAGAGAGAGAGAGAGAGTGTATAAGCAGACACAAAGGTGAAGAGAAGTCAACAATAGGCGCGACACATATCAAATCCCGAACCGGCTATGGCGTCCGTTGCCTAGGAAACCGGAAAGAAATTGATAGCCTTTCGTGCATTACGCGTTAAATAAAGCTCAACGCGTTCAGCACGACGATATATTATATATAATGCTAGAGATACCTGGCATGATTAATAAATGTGCATTAATAATAAATAAATGGGAAAAAAGAAAGGTAACCGAGTCTTGTGTTCAGTCTCCTTTACACGTATCAGGATTGTGACGGGGGAGGAAAATCACCAAAGTAACACGTTGCTCGAAAGAAATGGCGCTTCGGCATCACGTTCTACCCGTTAAACACACAGATTAGGATTATCCTATAAACGATTAATAACTTTGCTTCAGTAGGGGTGGTGGTGTTTATTGCAAATTATCCACGTTCAGCCCCCGTTCAGCTCTGAGTTCATCTCGGAGTGACCGATTGAATCGACAACACGTTCTGCACACACGCCAACGGTCTTCGGTCGCCATAGTGTTTCATCTCTCAGTCTTAGAGTTTGTATCTTTAAAATTACAGACTGACTCCTGTAACCGAGACAATGCTTTACAAGAACATTATAGCTTCCAAGAAATATATATTACAGTAAGGGGAAGGGGGTAAGGCAGTCATGGTACGGCGTTCAAAATAATGAATGTTCTTGAATGGTTTTAAAGGATGTTTAACGGTGTTAACTGGTTTCCCCGTAGGGTGCGAATGTAATAGTGTAGCTCGGGTATACCTAGGTTATACCACCAGTCCGACTCAACACCGAATCCAAACCGACCAATGTTCGGCCGTTAGTGGTAGTGTTATTGTTGGTTTCGGTTTGTAGTCGGTTTCGGTTTGTCGTCGGTCTGGTGTCGGTTTCGTTGAGGCGACTGTTGTATGTATAAGGATTATTGTGCGCGTTTGTAAAATGGCGACTGGCAGGAATGCTCCTCAGGGAGTGAAGAGTGAGCGCACAATGTGTGATTGTCAAACTGAATCCGAAATCCAATGTAAGAATGCATTTTTTAAGCTTTAAGAAGCATTGCAGATATAATTATCTGAAAAGTGTTATATATAATTCCTGTTTGTTGATATCATTATTATCATATTTATTATTAATATTGTTATTATTATTATACTCATTATTACGTTATTTTCATTATCATTATTAAGGCCAGAGACTTGTTGAAACTGGCGTTTTTACATGTAAATTATTATATGCAGTGTATTTGTGAAGTCAGAAAAATGACCGTATTAAGGCTAATTCCCTGTCCTTTTTTTCTATTTATTTATTCTTTTTGAGTCATGTTATTGTATTTAGAAAATATAGGGTGATAGACTGACTTTCATCCGCTCTCTCTCTCTCTCTCTCTCTCTCTCTCTCTCTCTTTCCCCTCTCTATCTCTATGTGTTTTTTTGTCCTACAATCAATGTAAAGAGTGAATATTGTTGTCAGTGATTTTTAATCAATCAGTTAAGATGAAGTTATTCCAGTTGAATTATATTGGCATGTCAACATTTGTTTACATACTGATTCCATATGGCCGTATTCCGAATACAAATGATCAAATAAAGTCCGACTTAGATTATACGAGAGACTCCAACTCTACAATGACACATATCGTGCTTTATTGTAGCTGTGATAAAAATCCAGTATGGGAATACTAACAAGACACTATGACCCCACCTTCAGAATCTTGCGTCAAAATTGAATGACAAATGAAAATTCAGATGAATTATTTTGTACTCGTAAGACTTACACAATAGCATGCTTAGATTATGACGTATGGGATTGAAGAAAATGTGTCAAGGGTGAGCGAAGGAGAATAAAATGAGAATTAGACTCCCCCTTCTATTAAAAATATAACGTCAAAATTGATTGAGAAATGAAAATTCAGGTAAATTTGTACTGGTAAGACTTACACAATAGCATGCTCAGATTCTAATGACGTAGGCCTTTAGGGTTGAAGAACAAAAATTGGCAAGGGTGAGCGAAGGAGAATAAAATGAAAATTAGACTTCACCTTCTATTCAGAATCTAACGTCCAAATTGAATGAGAAATGAAAATTTAGATAAATTTGTACCAGTAAAAAGTAAGACTTACACAATAGCATGCTCAGATCATTTGACGTATGGGGTTGAAGGAGAATAAAATGAAAATAGTTCGTGCAGAACAGGGGGAATCATTAACATGGCGGGTGGTAGGAATAACTATAAAGTGATAAAGCCGTCACTTTGCATATTATTTCAAACCTTAGATTGTCCCACTATCAAGATGCAACAGGCAATTCATGTTAGCATTCATTTGAAGTGTCATGATATGAAATATGAAATTGTTACGTCATTTGATCATAAATATATTAGAGATATGCGAAATTCACAAATGGCGCCTAAATGACGTCACATTATGACGTTGAAAAGTTACGTGTGTCCAGATTCCAGTCCTTTATAGGGTACGCCCTTTTGCCAATTTTGAAGGAAAATGCAAGTGCCATTCTTGAGATATCTGTTCCACAAGAAATGTACAGAAAAAGAAAATAATCCGGACGAATGTAAGTGGTGAAAATGTATAATAGCACACAATGATTTATCACATAATTAAAACATTTTGATGGGAAGGACAGAGCAGATTATGATATACCCAGTTTCTTATCCATCACGTATTGGCACAAATTGAGCTTTTATCGTCGTTTTTATTTGGCATGCCTTCATAAGGAATGACATTCAAATTGTCTGCGACTGGAAGTGGACGTGAAATATCTGAATAGCGTACACTTTGACGTAATTTTGCATAAGGCTATGAACTAGAAAGTGACACTATCTAATTGACATATTGTGTTTTCATCATTGAATATATAGTATTTCTAATAATCACATACAGCTGGTAAGTCCGCCTTGAAAATCTGCACATATTCACAATCATTTAAAAAGTATCAAAGCAAAATTATGATAACTAGAATAATCTCTCCATATCTTCAAATGATATCTAAAAACTCACTTCTTTTGTTAATAACATTATCGTAAAGCGAATCTTAAAAGCTATTAACAAATTAGACACTCATTAAGACTTCTCTGTTATTAATCTAAGTACTTGATAGTATGTCTTAATTGACCGGGTTGACATAAAAATTGTATCGATTTAAATCATATGAATGAATATTCGATTTCTCCGTTTTCGGCCATGAACCCCTACAAATATGGGAGATGACTGCCTCATAAAATAGTACTTGAAATATTCATTAGATATTCCGTAATTATAAGCAAGACAAGAGAATATAAGAATAGTAAAAAATAAAAAAAAATCAATCGCAGGTATTTGTCATATTTTGTATCGTCAAAATTCTTTTAGTCATTGTCATTTCTCAGGTCATATTATGGCAAGTCACAAGAGAGGATATTTGTGACATAAACAATATCGCATTTCTTAATAAGATCAATATTTATAATGAGGGTCAAACAAAGAGAAAGATAGAGAGAAAGGGTAATTATTATTTGATGTAAAATAAAGTACAATGAAACGACTAGCGGTCATATAAACATTATTTGTTTCGAAATATTACTATCCTTGAAAAATAAAAGAGCAATTATTAAGAGGCTGTCGTTTTATGGCAAAAATGGCAAAACAGGTATATTGCTTTTAAAATTAGCAGGCATATGAGACAGCTCTTGTTTGCGACAATTATTAAGGTCCAAAAACGAACGCGATATAACTCATGCGTGATTAATACAAAAATAAAAAATAAAAAAAAGAGGAAAGGTTGTGTTGAGAGGGAATTACTACAGTCGATGCTAAGTATACACTTAAAATCAACTGCTGACTTTTTCCGAAGGCCACTATTTAATTTTCTGGTCAGTTCATTTTCAAAATAGGTTACATTAAGATGTAGTTGATTTGCTTATTGACTTGGAGAATTAACCATACGTCAGAATTACATGCATCATGCATTCAATCTACTCTATTTTCGTAGCCTCTGTAATTACTAGTCTGTTTGTAATCAATAACTTGAGTACCATTCCTTCATGTTTACGTGTGTTATATGAAGTTATATATTTTGAAATAGACATGAAAGGTGTGCCGATTTATACTAAAAGTAATATTTGAAATGATTATGACAATAGGCCTGATTATTATAGAAATGTAGCAATGTTTAGCATTTGAAAACACTTTTTCTTTTCTTTCAAAGAAATTCTTTAGTAATAACATCATCTATGTAATCTTGTTTCCCAATATCTTTTAAACTGTTAAGTGGAAAACACTCCGTCCTTCGGATAGGATGCTAAATGAGACCCTTTTTGGAGGAGAGTCACCACCTACATGTATATACGTTAAAGACCCACTGCACTATTCGTATAAGAGTAGGGTCCACCTGCACACCCCCCATTCAAGTTATACCGGGAGGAGAGACCCGAGGGTTACAGTGATTCACTTCGCTTTTTGCCTATCAGGCACAGGTGATAATAATGATGATAATAATAATAATAATAATCATGATAATAACTCATTTTTCAACATAGATTTTAAACATTTGAATGGTATCTGTCATAAATTGGGCAACACCATTACGTATTAGAAAGATGCCGAGATGTTTTGGATTGGATCTACATTCGCTTAGCGTAATATCCAGTCTACAGGATCACACAGAACTCGCTCTCAACTATCTATCATCATCATGTCAGGTCGAGGAAAAGGAGGAAAGGGACTCGGAAAGGGTGGTGCCAGACGTCATCGCAAGGTTCTACGAGACAACATCCAAGGCATCACCAAGCCTGCAATACATGTACAGTATAACAAATGCTGAATGTCACAACATAGTTCATGCGAAATAGACGAAACTAACATAACCCACACAAACCAAATGACAAAGTGAAGAGAAGACACAGATTGTTCACATCAACTTCAAGTGATCTTTGTGATGGAGTTAATACAATTGAGATTAGAATATACCTTTTTGGTGGACAGTTGTTAAAATAGAAGCCATAGAAGCTGTTGCACACACGTTGTTAAAGTATGTAAACCAACCATTCTCATTCATCTGGCACCAAATTTAATGAAGCTGTTAGCATTTCTAAAAAAGTGCGTGCCACAAAAAATTAATGTTAATTATTTTTATATCAAAATACCTAGAGTTGCTCAGACACCTACAATGCTTTCATAATGGGCTCCTTTTTCTCCGTAGAAGTGCTTGGTGTATCCAAGGTTACCATAGATATATCACGCAGAACACCATGATCATAATTCATACACCGCCCGAGGCTTGTTTGAGGGGCTCGCTATATGCAAGAAATAAATGTAAAACGTCATCCATGTTTCCTAATCATGCTGTACCGAGGCAAATTGCCACGAAATTGATTGGTCGATTAATTTCATGACCAACTTTGCATGCTCGATCTGACACTACAAACAGAGACAACCCGAATATGATTGTTGGATGCCTGAATGATGGTAGATTAAAAATTCTGCGGGGGAGGGGGGGGGGGGGCTATATTCCTCCAGCCCCCCCCCCCCGTATGTGCGTGTCTTTCCATCAAAACTACCCCATGGTCCATCCACGATATTGACTTCGTCCAGGGGCGGGTCCAGGATTTGTCCCAAAAAATAAAAAATAAAAAATAAAAAGGAGGGAAGGGGGGATTTATCACCATGCCACATAAGAGGGAGAGCACATTTCCTAACATGTGAACAAAAGGGATGCCACTTAGGTTTCGAAGGGGGCATGGGCCAGCAGTTGTGACACCCCCCCCCCCCCCCCCCCCCACAACTTAAATCGCCAATGACTTCATCCACCCCTCTTGTCAGACCGACCGATATTCTCTGTCATAATCATCTCGCAATCATGGGCGTTTTGCGGGGCGATGTTAATGAAGCAGATGCAATAAATCGATCACGTTTATCATCAGATACTCGTAATATAAACATTGTATAACGCTGTCACGACGTGGTCTACTCGTAAGACTCTATACAACCCTATACTATTCCCGTGTAAGGATATTCTTTGCATTTAACATTTGGTCAAATGAGAACGCTAGATTGCTTTTTTATGCAATAGTGTTTTAAAAATTATCTTGGATATCCAATTAGTCCCTTAAGCGTTGGTCACATCCCACCGTGCGTGTTTTTAGTCCGTACGGTTTTTGGGGAGGCCACGGCCGCCACGTTTTTCTGAAAACGTAGGGAGGGAGTGGCAAAGGCAGGGAGGGTGTACCGGCATCGCGCGTCACACGCACTGTGTAAGAACGTGGCCCGCACGCCACGCCTGGCCGTGAACGGTTGCGTGCATCGTACGTTGCGCACTTGGTAAGTGCGTTGTACGTGCTTACAACGTGCTTACAACGTACGGTCTCCGTGCGGTTGCCACGTTATCGTACGGAGGCCGTACTTACAAGTGCTGCTCACGTACGGTGTCCTTGCTCACTCGCATGTTGTAAGTGCGTGCACGTGCGATGAACTCGGTGTTTATATAGGACGACATTCCGATGTTCTCCAGAAGTCCCAGCTGTTGCTGCCTCAAGATGCTTCCACCGAACTGCATACATCAGTGCGTTGTAAGTGCTTACTCGGTACGGTGCACGTGAGTTCTGTGTGCTCATTTGATAGCTGAACTGGGGAAGTGGCGAGTAAGCACGGACCACGCACTTACCACGTGTGCCTTTAAAAGACGCACGGAGTCAGTGCGTTGTGCGCTCGTTGGCAGTACCGGGCACGCACGTCACACGCACTGGGGTGAATCGGTAGCCCGAACGCAGCCCGAACGCAGCGAAAGTTCCTCGTGCACTAAAAGTGCTACGGTGTGTCTGCGTGCTCCCAAATCCGTACGGAGGCGGTACTCAACACGTACGGATACCCAAATTTTGCCCACGTTTTTGCACGTAGACAGCACGCACTTGCAAGTACGGCGGGATGTGACCACCGCATTAGTGACGTGTGAATATCCCTTTTCAGAATAGAGTTTTCAGAAATTTGTCATTCCCGAGAGGTACTGAGGAAAAAAAAATGAACAGTTTTCATGTGAGCTAACGACATGAGAATGATGGGATCATTTTCGATATATTTCACAGATAAATATGGTGAGATTGATTGAATATTATCTAAATGATACATGCGCAATAAAAGGAGAAACATACATGTATAATTCAATGTGATTCACTGCTGTGGAAAAGAGTTGTTCTAGCTCAAATTATTAGCGATCTACAGTCAATATGTGCTGCAATGAATTTGGTGTCAGATGGACATTTAGAAAAGTTGATAACTCTCTTTACATTAATTTACATAAACCTTATACATGCCAGTGGAAATTTGACGAAAATTAGGAGCAAAACATTTTTGGGGACTGATGCCATTATTTCATAATGCAAAGCTGCTGGGAGAAACAATTATTACAGAAGCTTTTATGATCTTTCACACGAACCTTTTATTGATAAGCGGTAATGTGTTGTATTGCATTCGAAGGTCATTGGTTCGAATCTTAATAATATGACCCCAAATTTGGTGTTACTATGGTACATTTACGGATATCACCTATGGACTAAACCCGATCTCCTCCCATCGGATTCTAACCACTAAATGATTGCTATTTTAATTTAAATCTCTCATCTCAAATTTAAAAGGAAATGATTTTCCTCTTGTTCTCCAAACGAGAGAAACGCAGGGCAACATAATTTTTTTCTTCATAAACGACACATCACAAGGCAATACAAAAAAAGGATTCGGCTTGACTTCACCATTATCTCATCATTATTGCGACAATGCTCGTCTAATTTGCGTCATGACAACGATTCATATTCTACTCCCTCTCGTTGTTGTCGACGCAATGAGACATATCAAGCATTAACAATTGGCCTTTTCTTTTCATTCCTCACAAATTGACAATTGCATGTGGCATCCGTTTTGCCTGGATATGTACAATGGATCTACTGGCTACTAGTAGGAGTAATTATCGATGGCGTATTTTGAAGGAGGGGCAAATGGGGCAGGTTGTCCTTCCTGACGGATTTCCGACCAAGTAACAGAAATGCCGCAATTTTTATAACACAATACCTAACATGTAACTGATAAGGAAATCATTCGTAGTCAAAACACACGAAATATACCCGTATTACTCTGTACTTGTTTGGGTGACCCCCCCCCCCCCCCCCCCTCCCCCTCACAGCAACCGGGGACCGTAAAAGGTGATTTCCTTGCTGAAACTATACAGTATTATGGACCACAGTGAGTGGATAAGATCTGCCCCTCCTGAAACCAAGGCCTGAATACGCCACTGTTAGATATGTTTTCAAATAATTATGTCATAGATATCTATATACGACCACAAATATATACTATGTACATAATATCTAGTGATACCGTTCGTTAGGGGGGTTCGGCTTGCGGTATTTAATGGAATTAAAGGCGCTGTCATGATTTAGAAAATGGTTTGATATCACAGACTAAGAAGGGTGCTCGCGTTGTCTGTGTTTACTTATTGGTTATGATCAATATTGCTGCCATAATTATACAGCGGAATATACAGCGGAGAGAGAGAAGGGGGTGAGAGGGAGGGAGAGGGGGGAGAGAGAGAGAGAGAGAGAAGGAGAGAGAGAGAGAGAGAGAGAGAGAGAGAGAGAGAGAAGGAGAGAGTGAGAAGGAGAGAGTGGATGGAAGTAATAGATTGTCATTCCAGTGTAAACAATAGCAACATGGGAACATAATATTAATCATCAATTATCGCTCCTATTTTTTAATCAGCAAGCTAATTATGAACAAAATTAATGACACGGCATGTTGCTATAGTATGGTACATGAACATTATCGTAGTATGTAGCAAATCGTAGCAAATTAACATAATGCTTTATAAGGGGATTGATGTTAGCCTCATAGTTTTTCAGAATAGATGGCAGAATGTATATATTCTAGTATCAAAATAGACACAAAAGGTGTTGTCTTTTGAATAATTGACATGCCTGTGGATAGGAAGGGACTTTTTCAGTCGCAAAACAAGTTGCTGTGACGTGTAACTGTGGCATGAACATGCATTAAGGGTTTTGTTAGTAACCGACATTGGTCGAGACGCGGCTTGTGGTTAAAGGCTAAAGATGGATGAAATATTCACCTGCCCTTCAGAGGGGTCCAGGGGCGTCCAGGGGCGTCAAGGGACCATTTTATAACGGGGTTGGAGTAAAACTTTTGATCAAGTAAGCCGGTAATATACCAACAAGCCAATAAGAATTTGGTCCTAAAGCTTTTCAAATTGCCTATAAAAGGGTAACATTTTGAACTTAAGGACTTACTAGGTTCACAGATTTTTATTTGCAATCATTAAAAAGGTAGAATTTCCACACACACATTTTTCAAATGTAAACAAAAATCTCCCGATAGAAATGTTAAAGGCGTTATCACGTATAACCCCCACCACTAGCGATAGTCATAATTAAGACCATAGCATACTTTAGGTTCAAGTCTTTTGCCTTCCAACTTTTATGCTAATTTTACATGTATTCCTTTTATACTCACTACCATAATGAATATTGTTATCAATTCATCTTCCTCCTTTTGCTATAGGAGAAGCAGGTGCTAGCGATCAGCGGTACTGAAATACTTTTGTTTCCATAAACCAGGTAGCTCCTTATTTACAAATATCTGAGAGTGCACCGTGTTTACGTTATGTCTGAAAGCTTAAAAGTCTTATTATTATTGCAAATGTCATCTGATTCTTTTTAAAAAATAAAAAGGGCAGAAATACAATGTTCACCTCTTTCAAATCGGTCCTACCGTTGGCTAACCATGAGAACGAAATTACATATCATACATTACCGAATGTATATACGTATGGCGGTTTGCCTTTGTATATACATGTACTACGTGGTTTTAAATGCTTCAAAGCTCTAAATTACCCACACGTATTATCTAAAATGCCATTAGCAGTCCATATGAATGGCCAAGCTTCAGAGTATTATTCCCTGTCACGTAACATTATCCTTACATGGGTCATTGTCTGAATTATTAGATTTTTTTCCGCTCGTGTGAAATTTACAATTCAAGCACCACGTTTTGATGAATAGATTTCGATTTAACAAATGTTTTTACATGAAATCTTGTGAGCTGACATTGACATTTAAAGTGTGAAGAAGGACAAATTGTGAAAGCTACGTTGATCAGCATGAATGTTCAGTTTTATATTGTGCACGTCACGCGATGAAGCAGAAAACACATGATATTTCCTAGCTCGTGTGCTGCTATAATACTATTTGCTCAATCGCCTTGGCAACGGTTTCACACAAAGAGAAATGCCAAGTCACGGTGTCGGGAAAGGAAGAACTTTGGCAAATATAAAAGATGTTTTCTAGCTTTGTTTGCCCTTCTCATTCGCTCTCTTGAAACACTCAGTTTCATCTTGAACAACCACAAATAAGCGCTGAGGTAATGGAAAATCCGTAAAATTGAGTTAAAATGTTCTAGAGACCTTACAGTTTTGTGCAAGAGAGTGAAAGTGGGTGAAGTGGGATTTTCCCCCAGATATTTACATGAATTTTAACAAGAAGATTGCATTCTGGCAAGGATGCAAAAAATGATGTGAACTTTGTCATTCATTTCATCATGTCAAAGTAGATGAATATCGAAGAAGAAAAAATTCATGAAACTATTGCTTTTTGTCCGAAATGTTCCAGTTGGGCATATTTGTGTCTTTTTTTTGTTTTGTTTGTTGTTGTTGTTGTTGTGTGTGTGTGTTGTTGTTGTTGTTGTTTGTTTGTGTTTTTTTTTTTTTTTTTTTTTTTTTGGGGGGGGGGGGCTATACGATGTTGCATGTGTTTAACTTAAAAGTTGATTATCTCCACTTTTACTTCTTTTATATGGGGTTGGGGGTTGGGGTGGGCTGTACGATGTGCTAATTGAAGGGGGATAGGAGAACCCACCCATAGTTGATTTCCAAGGACCGTGTTATCTTGTGTAGGCCTAGTTGTTTGATACCTGTATATAGTTGAATGTGCATAACTTAAAAGTTTAAAATTTTAATTTAACACTGGTTAAGTATACGCTGTAAACTTTATTACCGCGTACATAGCATGGAATGTTATAGACAACTTTACCTACAGAAAAAAAGACCGTATAACTTTTGCAGTGATTAGAAAAGCATGAAAATAAGGATTCCCAATTTGTTCTTCTTGTCATAATCATTTATTTTAATGTATATACGTGTAACTGATATAGTGTTTATCTTGTTGGGCACGAATTAGTTAGTTTCCTTTCCCCCATTTCATTCTCTATACAATTATTGTCATTACAACAAAAAGGTTCATTTGAGTGTTTCCTTACCGTTAGATCGGACCTGCATCAGAATATAATCCTTTGTAACTGTATGATTTATGACTTAGAGAGGTAAAAAATAAATCGGATTAACTAAAATCCCCTCTTTCGACCGGAAACCCATTATTACTAGAACAAAATATTAAGCTTCTTACAATCGCATTAGCTTACAAATGGCTGTAATGGACGCCCTAGGCCCATATAATTATTCCATTGGATTCATCTTCAGTTCCATGCTTTTCCCAGTATATAGTAATGGCCATAATGGCCCATCCAGTATTAAAGTGAGGCAGGGGTCCGCCCCCCCCCCCCTTCCTCGGGCTGGGGCATTAAAAAAAAAACCTCATAACTCACAACGAGTAGAAAGAACGACTTCCTAAATAAATCTCGAGCCCGTCTGGTGAGGGCCAACCCCTCCGTTTGTCGATTTACGGATACGCCACTGATTAGTTTACGAGTCAGGAGAAAAATGACTATATTTCCAGGACAGTTTTATTTTACTTCCATTAGCATGATAAGTCCCTTCTAAAAATACATTTCATCGACAGACGGCCTGAAATAAATCAAGTATTATGACTATGATCACTATTATCAAACATGCAGTAGAAATGGATACTCAGGGGCGGATCTAGCTTTTTGCTAAGGGGGGGGGGGGGTTTGACCAAAATAATGACGCTGCGGAGCATCGTCCACGAGCCGCGAAGCGGCGAGCCGATTTTTTTGGGGGTGTTTATTTGAACCCCGTAAGTGATGTTTTCCTGGCATCTATTAACACAATGGAGACCATAAAAAGCAGTGCATGATAACGTCTTTTTAAATCAAGTAACAGTTTAATACATAGTTATATCCAGAGTTATCATGTGTTTGGTTAAGTTACCAGATGAGTTGAATATCTTCTCACAATATTTGCACTTGAAAGGGTTTCTCTCCAGCGTGCGTTCTTTTTTCTTTCTTTTTTTCTTTCTTTTTTTCTTTTTTTTTCCTTTTTTTTGGGGGGGGGGCCGCCCAAGGGGGGGGGGGTTGCAACCCCCCCAACCCCCCTCTAGATCCGCTTCTGATACTATACACGCCTTTCAAATAACACACAAGGAGGTTATGGACGATTATTTTTCTGTTTAAAAAAAAAATAGTTTGTGACAACTAGTCCACCTTCTCAAAATACATTTGATAGAAAGATGGTCGAAAATAAATCATGTATATGACTGTGAATACCATTACATAATATATTATTATCAATAGATCGGAGTGGGGGACGGTTATTTATCTGGGGCACATTTTTTACCTTCTAATCTTCCGCTCCTCAGATTACGTTGTATCAATAAACGGTTGAATCGAAATCAGGTAAATGATAGTAATTATTATTTGCTTAAATACACTATAAATATAATAATAATAATAATAATCCGTTTTTTTATATAGCGCTCAATACACCGATCCAACGATGTGCCTAAGCGCTTTACAGATATATTATTACCCCGGTCATCGGATTCAGGCTTACCCGCACACAATGTGTGCACATTTTCCACTCCCTGGGGAGCATTCCAGCCAGTCGCCATTTTATAGGCGCACACTTGCTCGTCCAACCACATGAACGTTCGCATCCTACCGGGTACCCATTAAACACCTGGGTGGAGAGTAGCAAGTGCAGGTAAATATTTTGCCAAAGGATATTAGTGCCGTGTCGGGATTCGAACCCTCGACCTTCGCATCTACAGTCAAGCGCCTTAAACCACTCGACCACGACACTCCCATATAATTGTAGAAATTCTATTATCACTGCACTGTTTTCCTTAAAGACCATTGAATTACTTGAATGTTGCTTAAATGCAAAATAAATGATCGGAAATACACGTGAAATGTCATAGATTATTAAATAGTTGTTTATCATCATCAGCAAAACAAACAAACACTAGCTCATACTTTTCACAGGGATTTGCAAAATTGCAGAGTTCCACAATTTACAAGTCCCTGCTTTACAGATCTGTCGCCTAATTCCACTTTGTATTCATACATATACTTTCTAGGCGCGCTCTGGGCCCCATTTCACAAAACTTGTCATCAGTGACAAATGACAGTTTTTGTTTTAAGTTAGAAAAATCCTTGCTTCTGATTGATTATCAGCAGATTTGTCACTGATCTTTGTCATTGAAAAAAGGGCTTTGTGAAACGGATCCCTGGTTTTACTATAAGACAAAAAGTGAAGAAAGAAAAGGCATTTTCGGAGGTACTGCAATATACATTTTAAACTTGAATCCTTAACCCTTTTATTTTCTTCTCCTCTTAATTCTTCTTCTTTTGCAAAAACTCTCTATTTGACCATGTTTTTATTTTTGGAAAACCAGTCTGTGTGTTTGTGCTCCATGTTTGAGCTACCTTATTGGTTTAATAGTGGGAGTACTTACATCCCTAACTCATCTTCTCTTCTCTTCTTCAGAAACTCACTATTTGGCAATGTTTTCCGGAAAACCAGTCGGTGTGTTTGAGCCCTATGTTTGAGCTACCTAGCTGAGATCATACTCGGGGTACCTGCATCCTTCACCCATCCTTTTTTCTTCTTCAACAGAAATTCTCATTTGACGAAGTTTCGTTCTTTTTCTCTGGAAAACCGGTGGGTTTGATTGTGCCGTGTGTTTGGGCAACCTACTGAGGGAATAGCACTTGGGGTAGACATGGAGAGGTGCTCCCCGGCCAGCGCGGCTCAGAGGACCCGACAGACAACCCTAGGGAGGGCGTCTACATCTCAAAGAAGTGGGTTGTTTCGTGAGTACACGGAAGAGACGCCGGTGGACAGTGGTGGATGAAGAGGGAGAAGAGGATGAAATGAGGAATACATACGATTATTGTAATTTTGTTCTCATTCTTCTTCTCCTTCATAATCATCGACATCATCATCATTATCTTCTTCTTTTCTGCTTTCTTCTCTATTTTAAAACTTTTATCTTGAACTTGAATATCCTCCTTCACTTCTGAAATACGATTCAAAGTTTTTTTAAAAAGAAATAGAAAACAGAGAAGAAGAAGAAGAAAATTAAAAATATAAAAAAGAGAGAAAGTATAACACTAGAATGAATGATAAATCACGGATGATAGAGAGGGAGATAGAGAGAGAGAGAGAGAGCGAGAGAGAGAGGAGGTGGAGAAAGAGAAGGAGAAGATGAAGAAGGAAGCACAAAGAGTAAGATGTTACACGTTTTTGGTTTTCTAAATTTTAAAGTCTAATCTGACAATCAAAATGATCACCAATACACATTTTTAACTGCTTAAAATCTCAATTAAAATGATCAAGGGAGTTTAAAGATCTGGAGAAAGTAATACGATGAGTGAAAGCGCTTCTTAGGGCATGTAACTTATTTATGATCTATGGTTAAACAGCTCCGTGAAAAGCGGGAATTGCTAATTAAATTAGTGACGAGCGCCTGGCCTGTGCTTCAAAAAGATACACCATTTAAGGATTTTGGCTCATTATTATGTAGCTTAGACACAATGGAAATTGCCAACTGTAAAAAAAAAATTGGATCGACTTCCGACATGACTGATTAATACTTCTTACACCATCTCACCCCATTACCCCTTATCACTTATATTTAAACTGATCCCTTGGCATTGAAACGATTAAGTAGAATAAAAAGTGGCACGTGAACTTCACGAAACTTTTTTCTCATTAAGAATTTAGAGCCCGTTTAAGAGTCGAATTCCCAGCTCCCCGCGATGGCATTTACACAGCGCGTATCGCACAAGGCCGCTAACCGTCCGGCATCTATGCTAATTAGCTGGTGCCACGCTCAACTTCCCCGAATAGTCCCTCTAGGAGTTCGGACGGGACGCGCGATAGGTCACGTGATGACATCCAATGACGTCAAATCAGAGTCACTAAAGAGTCACAATATTTGAAAGTTTGATAGGGCGCTCTCTACCGAGGGGCGCACAAGGGACCGTTTCCCCCAAGGGCTGCCTCGCGAGAGTCCAATATTATACATTGCAATATTCTACCCCTACATTATTAGCAGATCTCCGGATGATAGCGGAAGGTGGTGAGGTATATCTCTTGCGGCGTTGTGTTTGCTATCGGCTCATTCTACAATTACCACGTACCTCGGTGACGAATCAAGATGTTAATGGTGGATGAAAAAAAAAGTTCAGTGGTGTCACATTACGACAATTCGACAAGACACGAACATGTTGCAGGCGTCATGAAAATGAAGCCTCAAGCTTTGAATGATTACAATCATTATGATAACAATGTTAATTTTTAAGGGAGGCCTCCTCAGGTTCACTCATGTTCTTCCTTAGGGCCATGCACTTGTTATTACCCCCATCAATTGACAGGAACCCATTTACATCTGGGTGGAGAGTGGCAAATATGGATTAATGTTTTGCTAAATTAGTGTCTGGTTGGGATTCGAACGTCCAACCACTGGATTGAGAGTCAAGTGAATGAACCACTATACCACGACCGTCATCTCCACCCAATAACGCTTGGCGCTCCCTTATCCGCGTAGTTTCATTCTTATTTCACTGCTTTTTTGTTGCTTTTTTGTTGCTTTTTTGTTGCTTTAAAAAAAAAATGTTGGATATAATCTTTCTGTCGATTTATTCGTTGCTCGATTACTCCTAACATAATTTTTGAATTCGCACTGCATGTTCAGAGCATGTTTAGTCTCCTAATTGACAGATTAAATTAATTATGTAGTATGGTATAGGACAGTAGTGTAGCTACGTATAGGTCACGTTTTATTGTTAAACTTTTATTAAATGACGAGAAAGGGAGAAGAAAAAGATTCAAAAAAGGGAGAAAGAAAAAGGACCCGCAAGGAAGGAGGGTGATAGCCATTGTACTAAATGCTCTGTATTGACTAGAATGCTCCCAAGGGAGTGGCAAGCCTGAATCCGATGACCGGTATAATCATATTCTGTTTAAAAAAATAAACCCAAAATAAAACTAGAATATTATCATTATCTTTATTAATAGGGCCCCGCCCACTCCCTTCTCCTAACCAGTGCCCTGTCTAAATTCGCGCTCCATTCACTGAGCAAGAGCACCCCTCCATAATGCCAATGCCGCCGCCCCCCCCCCCTGCATGGACTCTCGCTACGCCAGTTGTATGGGCTACATTAAGAACATCCCTTAGGGAGTTTCAAGTAGTGAAACGGCCCCAGGGGACCTATGGCAAGTAACCGCTAGGCGATTAATAGCCCCTACTAATGGGTATCATTATCCGCAATGTGGATGAATATTGCAACGACAATGTTCTCTAAGTGTCATCTACACGTCAAGTGCTTGTGTAGTATGTCATGTTTAGCGATGTTATCAAATGATTTTAATGGAAGACTGATCATTAATGAAAAAGCCAAGCCATTACGTCGCCCTTTTTTCGCCAGTTAATGTCCTCTCTGTCCTTTCAACGCCTTCCTCTAAACGCACAAGCGACACCACAAGCTCCTGGAAGAGGTCCATCTGATTGGTCATGTAACTTGAAAATAGTTTTTTCCTTACAATAAGTACCTTTTCTTTCCGATTATGAAGAAGGGGATTAGTTTAGAGACACCACAAGACGACTGTCTACAGCACTTTACTAAGCCGACAATTCAGAAAGTTTTACGTGACTCACCAGTCAAAAGTTGCTATGGAAATGTTCTTTGATGTCATGAAGAAATATTCATGTGAACACACTTCTCATCTCATGTTGAACCGACTAATGGTTAGAGGGGAATAAACCTTGCCATCTGAATCCTTAATCAAGTATCATTATGATCGACATCAAGTTCAACCAGGAAATCGATTTGGTAGTTGGAAGTTAGAAACATCGAGCCCAGAGCGAGCGAGGGGTCAAACAGGGTTACTTTCTCAGAGCACGTATACTCCGAGGAGAGCTGTAGACATTTTGTTCATCATCCTGTACTTCTTAACCAAGTCACATCGTCGAGACCAATATCAGACCGTCAATCGACCGAAGAGTAAAATTAACTATTTCTTAATTGTAAAAAGAAAAGAAACTAACTGTGTATACTTTGAATATTGTTCTGGTTTATACTCTTTAGGAAGAAAAAGAAAATGTAGGAATTGGGTTTAGATTTGTAACTGATTTAACTTCTTAAAGATGTAATTTGTATCTACTTTGTTTTACTTCAGTTTGGAGAAATTGAATATTACAGTCAAGAAAAAATAATACGACTGGCCAAGTCACATTAACGAGACCGACACCAGACCGAAAGCAGCCCGACAATAACATTCAATACCGACCGGATTTTTTTTTGGGTAGCTATTCTGGGTAATAATGATATTTCTTGTTCGGTCTGTTGACGATCTGGTGTTGATCTTGCCGGTCTGACTCTGGGATGTGACTCCGGTTTGTAATTGGTTGGATTGTAGTCGGTTTGGCGGTTTGACGTGTAAAGCACGGCCAAAGTTGTGTCTATTTCAAACAGATTAGTCGGTTCGGCGTCGGTTTAGAGTCGTCGGTTTAGCGGTGTGACTGGGGAATTTACTTGTCCTTGCTTTGCTTCCTCTAAATTTGAGTAATATTGAAAGACCGAAATTCAAAGAAAAGGCGAAATAATCTCAGGAAAAAAAAGAGACTCACTTCCTGTATGATATTTTCATTTCTACATCAGGTTTCACAATGTGTAAACGTAGGTCTAAGTATCAGCCAGGAAGTCACCTGGCTAGGGTGGGGTGACAGGGGCACATTTTCTGTATTCGAAAGACTTGGGGTCTGCATAGATGATTACTGTGTCTCTTTCATCTCACTCTCTTCCTCCCCTCAATGTGTTCGATATCTTCCTTCTTCTGTCATGCAATGATAAGGGGGAGGGGTGCCGGCCCGTGCCCCACCCCCTCACCCGGCACTACGCCACTGAATGTGAAATGCAATACCACGGCTACGTCACTTTGTTTTTGTGCGAGTTTCGATAGAAAAGTCAAAGCAATGATACCACATTTCCAAATGAAGAATAACTCCGCGGGCACTACTTTGTTTGCTACATCGGGAAATACAGTGCGTCCCAGAAAAAACGAAACCGAGAAGTATCGATGTTTTATCATAACTTAATCACAACCATAATTAATGAATGATACATATTTGGAAAGCTTAGAGTCTCCTCTTTCAGTTGATGCTACTCACGTGATGCATATTTCACGCATGAGTGATTAAAAGCAATTTGAAGGAAGGAAACCAAAAAGACATTTGGCGGGCGGTATCTGAATTTCGAAGAAAAATTCACATTTCTAGAAAGTTGAGTTTCTGCCCTTTCATATGACACCTCAATCAGTAAAAATGAGCGAGGAATAACAAAGTTCTGTTCGTTTAAAGTAGCCCTTACATTTTCATAATTTTAACAAACGAATTCGTTTTCACTGGGTGCCTGCCGTAGCAAAAAAGCAGATTTGACAAAAGACTTAACTCCGTTTCGTTGACAATCAGCCATGCATGAAGACTCTCGTCTACGGCTGATTGTCAACGAAACGGAGTTAAGTCTTTTGTTAATTTCGTTTATTGATACGGCAGGCAGCCAGTAAAAACGAATTCGTTTAATAAAATTATGGAAATGCAAGCCCTACTTTAAACGAACAGAACTTTGTTATTCCTCGCTCATTTTTCCTGATTGAGGTGTCATATGAAAGGGCAGAAACTCAACTTTCTAGAAATGTGAATTGTTCTTCGAAATTCAGATACCGCCCGCCAAATGTCTTTTTGGTTCCTTTCCTTCAAATTGCTTTTAATCACTCATGCGTGAAATATGCATCACCTGAGTAGCATCAACTGAAAGAGGAGACTCTAAGCTTCTTAAATATGTATCATTCATTAATTATGGTTGTGATTAAGTTATGATAAAACATCGATACTTCTCGGTTTCGTTTTTTCTGGGACGCACTGTATGTTTGCGTCTTTGAATGTATAGGGACACTGACTTCAGGTAAGCGTCTCGTGTTACCTCTGGAGGTTCAGATAGTCCCCTCTGCTTGCAGATTTCCCGGCTTAACGGACCTTCAACTTCCTCGTGTGGTATCCAGACTGGTCCAGGCAACAATGCTGTGCGGATTGAAACAACTGAGAAGAAGGCAACATCCAGAAAGAGAGAGGGAGAGATAGATAAAGGAGGGATGAGAGAGAGAGAGAGAGAGAACGAGACAGAGGAGGGATGAGAGAGAGAGAGAGAGAGAGAGAGAGAGAGAGTGGGGATGTGAAAGAGAGACAGAAACAGAGACAGACAGACATAAAGACAGAAGAGAGAGAGAGACAGACAGACAGAGACAGATAGACCCCAAAATAGAAGAGAGAGAGCGCACAAAGGACAGCTTCTGTCCATGAAAATTATCTGTGATTTGTCGATTTAAAAAGCTAGGCCTGAAAAAAATATCAAGAAGAAATAGCAAAGGACAAACTCTACACATTCTTCTTCGTATGAAATCTGTTATTTACCGTCGACTAATTGAAGCAACTAAATATGGAAAATAACCAAGAAGGCAAAGGACATCCTGTATTCTCTATTCTTTGAAATTGCAAAGATCTTAGATGCAAAATTCAGTTGCAGGAGAGCAAAATCAGAGGAAAAAGAAAAGAGCAAGGAAAAGGGAGCAACACACTTTCACTCCTTTCTCCGTCATCTCGTTCAGTCTATTATTCCCTTCAAAGCGGGTTCGGTAACAAGAAGAAATGTCCAAGATAATTACGTCATTGCACTAGGGTTGATCTACTTCATCTGACTTGCTTTTCACCACTGCCTATTCATACTCATCATTTGTGGCTCCGAGAAGGTAATTTTAACCTGGAAAATGCTGATCGTTTTCTAACTAATACCAAACCCACAACTGACTGTAGCATCCATTGCTACGAGGGTCGTAACCGCGACAAAAGCTCAGCATTCCGTTATTGTGACAGAGAAGAAACCTCTCCCCAAAGAATAAGTCGAGGGACACAAAGACGTAACTCCATTTTGGCCATTTTGAGAAAAAGTGGTTTTTGTGTCACTGAGCAGTTGGGCCTTAAGGAGTTAAGACTATGTTTCACTAGCCATTGACTTCAATGGGATGTTGGGAGGAGTTAAGTCTTTGTATTCCCTGGAAAGCCCATACTTTTCTGAACATTGTGATATCAAATACTCATTTTGGCAAAATATGGAGTTACGTCTTTGTGTCACTGAACCCTCGAAGTGTAGGTATGCTGAATAATGAGACATATTCCTGCCCTTTGATGTACAATACTCCTTTAAAATACGAAAGTGTTAAAGAGTTATCAAAATGAAGATATTCTGAGCATGATGAAAAGCCTTTTAGCATGGCAGCCATTTTCTAGAAAATGTGACGTACAATGTACCAGGTGAACTTGTACATGTATCATGCACCAAGATGTAGTCGGAAGGCATTTTAAATTAAAAAAACAAAACCTTAACTTTTCAACGAGAGACAATCATAATTATCTGAGAGGCTAATAATTTAGGTGAAAATGTATATAACAGGAGAACAAATATAACTAATCATTTAAAATGTTAAAATATAGCATTTATCTACTTCATTTATGCGAAACCTTCACCCCAAAAGAGCACCAACTTATGCATGCAATTTGCGTTCTGACAACTGTATAGTACAACGAATAATAGCAGTTGAATGAAATACTTCATCACTACACACACATGGGAAGGTAGTTTCCATAAATTTGAATACATTTACTTGATAAACGACTTCAGATGGTACGTCACGTTATCAAGAAAATGGCGATACCCATGTCGTGTTGAATTGAGAAACTGTAAATTATTCTTGCTTTACCTCTCTCATATACTTTGGTGGGGAATTGTGTATATTAATTGGCAAGAATACGATCAATCTCTCAGAATATTTGAAGCTATTTCTTAGGGAGAGCTTTCCTTTCAGTCACTTTTGGACAAAAATGCAACACAATGGGAAAAGGTTATTTGTAGTGAAGTATTAATATCATATGGTCCGTAATTATATATTCTTAAATTTATAAATTCTTATACCAATACAGAATAAAATACAACAAACATTCAGTTACTTCTTCATAATTCGTCATTCATTAGCATATGTTGTATAGGTACAGAAACAGCAAAACCTGCAGTTATTAAATGCAGATAATTCCCCTGGCTTCTTTGCCACTAAAACCATGCGATTGTGATATCGAAGGTCTAATGTATTCACAATTACACACGTTTGCTAAGTAACGAACTTACGTTTGCTAACGTCGAACAACAAATTAGTCGTGTCAAAAATTAATCTTGAAATAAAATAATTTGTCAATAGGCGAATGTAATAATTATTCGATACCAGGTATTTGTCAAGGACGTATGCATTAAATATGGCCGCCTTGCAAATATTATGACCTAATTCGATTGTAACATAAAGCGTATTATTTTTAGCCGACTGTCACCGATATCTCACACGCACGCTCAAAGAGTGTGTACTTATTAAATACCCATAGAGAATTACATGTACCAAAGAGATCTCTTTGCATGTACTGGCGCTGATAATTATGCGAGACACCACTTTCTAATTAGTTCAAATTGATTAATCTGACGTATTCACTTCGGCGGCAGAAGTGAAAGTGGAAAGTGCATTTTTAATTGATGTCAGTATTTGATAGACTGTGCGTGGGTGTGTGTAGGATAAGGTGTATGGTATATTAGAGAGGGCAACTATATCCTTGACCTCGTAGAAGTGATTCTTAATCTACCCTTTAAAATGAACTTGTCATAACCACTTAAGTGGACTTTACCTTTATAATTAAAGATAATTCCATTAACCTTTTACAGACTTTTTTTCTGTAGCTATCAAAATTAATTTTTCTTTACCACTAAAAAAGCCTTTTCTTTCACCATTAAAAAAGGCGCTATATACATGTACATCCAGATTATTATTATCATTTATTTCAAGCATATTAATTGATAAAACGCTTTGAATAAAAAGAGTTACATACGAAAACATTATGCGTTCATCATCTCGAGTCGCGAGAAAGCAACAGGCCATTAAACTGCTTTTAATGGTAAACCGCCTATTCTTCTTCCTATCGCATCTCTCCATTAACAGTGATATACCCTTTGCTATAGACATCGAACACGACAAATTGATATTCTCTCCGCACTCTGTCCGTATTTAGAGTGATAAGGGAAGAAGGAATATGATATAAGATATCTTTGTCTGTGAATGGACGAAGCTAAATGGCTCAAGGGGATTCAGTTGATGAATGTCGAGAATATGATTCCGAGGTTTGTTCTCCTTGGGTGACGACAGAAGCGGGAAGATAAATAGAGGGAGAATGAGAGAGAAAGAGAGAGAGAGAGAGAGAGAGAGAGAGACCACGAGGGAAAGTGAGACAGGGACTTGGATTTGGAAGACGGGAAAAGAACATGGAAACAGTAGAAATTGAGAAGAAAAAAATCACTGAATTCACTATGGAAAGTGCCCTTTTTTCTGACATAATTAATTTTTGCGAACGTGTTGAAAGAACTTGATTCAATGAGGGAGTAAGGATCATAATATATCTATCTTCAAAGTATTGAAATGAGAAGACGATGACATCTGAGTAGATACAAACGATGTGACTTTTGTGAGAGGGATAATGAAGTAAAAAGACGAAGGACGTGAAAGAGAAAGAGCAGGATGGATTGAGTGGAAGAGAATGACAGAGGAAGGAGAGCAAGTGATACATGGTCTTGATGGAGAAAAAGGAATGAAAATAGAAACGAAGGTTGAGGGGGGGAAGAAAAAAGGAGAAAGAGCAGGAATGGAAGAGGATGTGGAGGAGAAGGATGAGGAGATGGATTCGGAAGAACACGAAGGGAAAGTGGAAAAGGAGGAGGGGGGGGGGAGTAGGAAGGTGTTTGGTGCGGAGGAACCATGGATGAGGGGGAGGTAGAAGATGAAGGATAAAATGGAGAGAGAGGGGGGGTCCGGTAGTGGGGGCGGGCGGAGAGGAAGAGGAGGATGAGCAGCGGAAGATAGGGAGGCGTTAACGGGAGAAAGGGAGAGAGAGAGAATGAGAGCGAATGGAAGAGAAAGAAAAGAGACAGCAGGAGAAAAGGGAAAAGAGAGAGAGAGAGAGAGAGAGAGAGAAAGAGAGACACTTTTTTTTTTTTTTTTTTTTTGGTAGTCCAAAAAAAAATCGCCAGCCGAAAAGTCGCTCAGTGGGGGGGGGGGGGGGGGGTGAGCGGACACTTTTTTTTTTATAATACAAAAAAAAAAAAACCAAAGGGGGGGGGGGGTTAGGGAGGTTTACACACATAAAAATACCAAAGGGGGGTTTAACCCCCAACCCCCCCCCCCCCCATGCGTACACCCCTGTCTACGCCACTTGGAAGGTTTGACAGGGCTTTGGTAATGGCTTTTGATCAAACAATACGGAAGGCTGCAAAACGTTTCCCACCTCCAGCTTATAGCGACCGTGTCGGCCATAATGAATGGAACACACCATTAGCAAATACACGGGAGTGGCGAACCGAACACCCGAAATACGGGATCAGCTAATAGACAGAGTATTTTTTCCGAGAGGGGTTGGGCTAATTGACAGAAGATTACTTGCCAGTGGGTATATGATAATGATTAATAGTCTATCTCCCCCGCTCTCACATCGTACCTTACCACTCTCGGTGTATCCGTCTGACGAGTGACGAGTTAAAATATGTCCTAAATGTTAATTACGCCAAACGAAAGTTTGCTTATCATAAGGTTAAGGCTAGTAGAAAGGTGAAACTACACGTCAACCTTAACTGATGCCACCGTCTTTAACCCTACCCGAAAGTGGTGATCCGTGAGGAGTTGTAAACTCATTCGAGTTTTGACGTGTGATGTGTTACATGATCATGTTTACATTATATTGAATATCAAACATTTACATCTTACTAAATGTCATGAAAATAGTGCCTCACCTTAATCCAACATTCATGAATATTTGTGTATTACATTGCATTGTGATACACTCCTAAATATTTATGAATTTGTAATGACATACTGATCCCACGTAGTCATTTCCAGAGAAAATAACAAAGACAAAAATCTAACAATTCTTAAAGGATTGTTCAAACATTTATCTTTCAATTTTTTGTTTCGTATTTGTCATTATGCTTATGTTTTGTAAAACAAAATATTTATGTACCGTGTAAATGAAGCTTTCTGATTAAAAAATTGGGGGAAAAAAACTTCGTAACAAAGTCTTTGTGGTATATGTTAGTTTAAAAAAGGTCGCTATGACATCACGAAAATACACAACATTCAGTTGAGAAAGGTCTCTAACACAACCAAAAAATGCACCAAATTCCACAGACCATGCACAACAATAACTTATAAGTTGAAATTGATACTGAAATACTCGTTCGACAAAGTTATTTCGTGGAGAGAACAAAAATGAGGTTGACAAAAATCTACCCAAAGTTAGAGAAATGTTGGAACAACAACCATTGCATTAAATGTGACAATTCAATGAGAAAGGTCGGAAACACAGTAAGAAAATGTCCCAAAAGAAAGACAACAAATTGGCGGGAAAATCTCTCTTTACACAGGTTCTGGGAATACGAAGGCATAATTATCCGGTAGGAAATGAAAAACGTCTGCATGGCAGCGACCTCGCATGTGGCGTTTTTGTTTCTGCTTTTGTTTGGTACAAGGTTTGTTACTTCAGACTCATGTTCCGAATTATTTTCTCGAGTTACGAATCCGTTTCGCCTACAAGTCATATTGATTTTCACCATTTTTCTTTCCGTTTTTATTCTTCATCTTCTCCTGTGATTTCTACTTCTACATTTCTTCGAGTTTTTCTCTTTGCTTTTTCAATCTCTTATTTCCATTTCCTCCTGCTTCTCTTTTTTTCTTCTTCTTTTCCTTTCTTTTCCTTTTTTTCTTAGTTCCAAGAAGAAAAAAATAGGATGGCTTATAATCATCTATACTTTGACATCCTCTAAACTTTGCATTCCTCTTTTAAATATCTTTGATTGATATAACAATGGGCTCTTCTTTCTAATGGACATTTTGTAACATGTACTATACTTCACTCAACGCCATAGTCATCCATTAATTTTATCTTTATTTCGAATTTCATCCTCCGTTTTACAAGTTTATTTTTCTTCTTTTTAATCATAACTTTCTGAATCATTGTCAATCTAACTTCAGAACATTACAAAAAGTTATATTATTTCACACACCATATTTATTTGCCGCCCACCTCACATCTACTAAAGATCGTAATGAGTACTTATGAATCGACTCAACTTGAATCAAAAAGACAACTCGGTTAATATTTTGCCCATTTTAAAGTATTTATACTATATTTTGACTCTTAGACAAACTATTAGGCCTACTTAAGTTAGGTAAAGAAATTGCTCAAGTTGGTTCAATACATAAGTAACCTCGTGCTAGGAAGATTTGTACCCGTATCTTTAAGAGTGTATGATAACTATAGGAATATTAATAATTTTCAAAAAAAGACTGCACTTTTGCACTTGGAAGGTTTTCTTTCTGCATGCGTCATGAGTATAATCCCAGTTGGTATTTACGACTATTTTACGACAACTGGGGACCATGGGGATAGCACTCATAACTACAAAAGTGTCTGTTGAAGAGAAAATAAATTTTAAAATAGTGACATTTTGTAAAGCTCTGGATATTATCTTTCTAAGTGCTTTACATGTAGATGTGATAAACAAAGGCCCTGTAACTTAACAATCGACATACAATCAATCGCCAACATCTATTGTGTCTCAATCATGGCTGTAATATATCGTAATGTGTTGCTCTATATATATTGTACCTATATGAAACATCTAATTAATCGTAAGTTTGGTTTATTGTAAAGTTACGATTGATTGAAGGAGATACAATTAATATTAAATGTAATTCTTTAAAGGTAAAGACCAGTATTGACTAGATACAATGTTTGCCGGGAAACCGCCTACTAATTGATATATTTGGTAAATTAGTTTATCTATTGGTATGTGAGAGATAAACGCACGTGTCGCGCACGTGTGCGTAGTCCCATATAAATCTTTCTGTGTACAGTGCTTGTAACTTTACGAAGACTGGGCAATATTTCCTATCATTTTGATGATTCCAGAACCTTGCAGTACACACCAATACTTATATGCTAGATGATCAACCTTTTCTGATCGATTCCACAACGTTTATTTCACAATGCAATCGCATGCCCATAACTGGTCTTTATCTTTAAGTTACAAGGCCAATGCTCATATCCATAAAACATAATTAAGCCTAGTTGTGACCTAATTACCTAGGCTATGATACAAAGTAAGATTACATTTAGGCTTTATATGAGCCCTGTTTACTAATGTATTTCAATTTATACATATTTCTCTCCTGAACTCCCGGTTACAAACCCTTTTATTCATCTGTTCTGCACGATGGCATCATTATAGATGGACTTCAAATTTGCATATATATATATATTGGTTGTTGCTATGTCGGTCAAGCCTATGTCAAGCGTTAATAGAAACTTTTGTTCAAAAGGTTTGCATAATATTGGTAAACAGGTCTATCGTTATTACCTCGGCCATTGGAATCATGCTATTCCACATACATAAAGTGCATGCAAGATCTTCACTCCTCTGGGAGACATTCCAGCCAGGCGCCATTTTACAGGCATAATGATGCTAATCTAACCACATTAACATTCATACCTTACCGGCTGGCCATTTAATTCCTGGGTGGAGAGTGGCAAATGTAGATTGAGAAGGTAGGCTTCTGGTACAGGTGACATAAAACGTTGCGAGCTTTCTAAGTTTCTACGTCCATGATGAAAACGATTGCTCCAGAAGTGCTCTTATAATTCAAGAGGACTATAATTAGTTCACAATGTAAGACCAAGTTCTGATGCCACATATTTGGATAGTCCCCTCTGCACAATGCAGTTTAATATTTGTGATTTACAGAAAGATTTAGTCAATATGTAAAGTTTTGATGATTCCAAATTGTACAATGTACGATCTCCCCTAGACATGTACTTACTACACAACTAACCATTTGGATTGCACAGTTTCTTTCACAATAGAATTGCACGACCAGTAATCAACCTTGCCCTTAAAAACAAGCTATTTGTAACGTACGACTTTAATAATTCTACCACATTGAAATTTCATTCCCAGACATAGATCAAACATTACACAGTACAGTATGACTTAAATTTCATCAAATACGCTTTCATAATGAGAGTGAACAAAGATTCAAAAGCATGCAAGCATACGTGTGAGTTCTTCCACATCTAATATAGATTGCTGATAAGATTAGATGTGTTGAGAAAATTGACCTCCACCAGGCTTTCAATTCTATTCAATTTCATTCTATATTATACACTGCCATTTGTTTCTTCACGTTTTACAAAAGCAAAATAATCTTGCCTTGTGAAGCTGTTATACTCTCTCAGCTCGAGTACATTCAAAATGGAAATACCCCCCCCCCCATGTGATGAATACCGGTGCTCAAGTGTTACCATAGTAACGTGAATCCGGCGAATTGATGACATGAACTTAATATGAATTAATACATGTAATTATATTACCATGTGCGCGTATTAGGAGGCAAACGAAACAGGTTTTCTTTTACAACATTCTCTTATTCAAAGACGAGTATTATATTGAATATCAATGAGGTTTTCTAATCAAAATCAGAGTCAGTTCTGAAGAAAAAGAAGATTAAATGAAAATCCTGTACAATCTCGTCTAACACAGACACAGACACACATCAATGCTATATGAATGTAGGTACTAGATAAGCAGTATTATAATCAATACTTTGATTTGAAGTAGAAGAAACTGAATCATTTGCAGTCTGTCTGGAAATTAATACCGGAATTATAATTTGTTATAGATTAGGCTTTTTCTCCCCTGACCTACATTTTTAAACTACGGTTTCGACATTGACTGTTCGCATTCAAAGCGTAAGACTAGGGCAAGCCATTGCTCAAGCACAGTTGTAATTCCATTAGTGATAACCTCGCAACTCCCTCGTTATTTCATTCCCCCCATTGGTCTCTCTCTCTCTCTCTCTCTCTCTTTCTCTCTCTCTCTCTTTCTTTCTCTCTCTCTCTCTCTCTCTCTCTTTCTCTCTATTTATCTCTCTCTCTTTCTCTATCTTTCTCTTTCTCTCTGTCTCTGTAGCTTTTCCCTATCTTAATGTTTGCTGTATCTGTTCCTCTCTCCCTCCACCCCCTCACTCCCTACCCTCTGTCTATTTATATCTATCTCTGTCTATGTCTGACTTTGTCTGTCTATCTGCATGTATCTCTCCCTCCTCCCCCCCCCCTCCTCCCCCCCCCTCCTCTCTCTCTCTCTCTCTCTTTCTCTTTTTGTCTCTATGTCTCTGTATCTGTCTGATTCTATCTTTGTGTGCCTCTATGTACATCTACATCGGTCTCTATCTGTCTGTCACAACTCCCCCTCTCTCTTTCTCTCACTCTCTCTCTCTCTCTCTCTCTCTCTCACACACACACACACACACACTCACTCTCTCTCTCTCTCTCTCTCTCTGTCTATAGCTTTGCACTATCTTCATGTTTGCTGTATCTGTTCCTCTCTCCCTCCATCCCCATCACTCCCTACCCTCTGTCTATTTTCTATCTATCTCTGTCTATGTCTGACTTTGTCTGTCTATCTGTATCTCTCTCTCTCTCTCTCTCTCGATCTCTCTTTCTCTTTCTGTTTCTCTGTCTCTATATCTGTCTGATTATATCTGTATGTGCCTCTATGTGACCCTCCCTGTCTATGTCCATCTACATCGGCTTCTGTCTGTCTCTCACAACTTAACCCTCATCTCTCTCTCTCTCTCTCTCTCTCTCCCTCTCCCTTTCATTTCCGCTCTCTTTCTTTATCTATATATTTCCTCATCCCTCTCTCCTTTTCGTCTTGGAACTGCGGTCAAGTATAATATGTATATTTTTTCCTTTGTCATCTTTTCTCTTCGAAATCGTATTCCCTCGTCCAAGATTTTTTTCTTCGACTTTCACTTCTTCTAACTCCACCCCAATTATTAATTCCCTCCCCCTTCTAATACCCCCTTCCAGTCTCCTTTCCACCCCTGGGACCTAGGTGACAGACGTCATAGACTGTCAGATACACGGAACAAGGCTTACAATGTCTGCCTCCCGCTGATCGATGACGTAATGGAATTAATCAGAGACAGGATGAGCTTTCTGAGCACAGTTAAAGTGGTTTGTTTGGACTCCAAGAACATTCGAATTTCATCGCCAATAAAAATGTATGCCAATACAGGTTGGCAAGAAAAATGCAAATCAGAGTGAATATATCCAACAAATAGCAAATCTATCAAATGAAAGTAATTGGTCGATATATTATCCGTACACTTTTCTCAAGATTGTGTCAAATAGAAATCCAACAGAACACACATTTCCGAAGAATGGTTTATACATGCTTTAAGTGGAAATGAAATTATGACAGAAGAGTTTAGTAATAGATATCGATGGCGGATAAAAGGATTTTATGGGAATACTCAATCAAGTGAGGCATGGAGTTAGGAGTACAGAAAGACAGACATTCAAATAGGCAGATAGAACAAGAAGGTGTCGGGACACTGCGAAGCATACATGAATGCTAAGGCAAAGAGACAGAGGCAATGAAGATATACAGAGGGGAAGAATGACGAGAAGGGGGAACGAGAGAGAAGGAAGAAAGAGAGAGAGAGAGAGAGAGAGAGAGAAAAAGACAGACAGAAGGAAAGACGGACAGACAGACAGACAGACAGAAAGACAGATGGAGTAAAAAGTAAACCAATTGTCCACTATAATGTCTACGACAAAACGAAACGTATGAAATGAACTAATTACACTGACTCGTTGTTCGAAGGGCCGCAAGACCAAAGCAAAACGAAATATTTCGGTATTACGGTTCACCAATTTAAAAAGAATACTTCATCTTCCCCATGAGTAATGATAGAAACAGGCAATTCCTTTTAAGAGATTTAAGTTAATGTTACGTCTTTAAGTTAGGTCTTCTTTTGTCAATGTATAATGCAATATTCAACGAGTAAATCTCATGGTGCAATGATTCGAGTAAAAGGATTTCAAAAATAACCAACCAAATATCACACTAATCCAGATAAATATCACCTGCTTCACTAAATCTATGATTATATGATCATCTCCTTCATAATCCGAGATAACGGGAAAAAACTCGTATCATTCATAAGAATTATTTAAAAAAATTATGCCACAAATATATTACGCCTACGTAGCGAATTTAGTTTACACAGAAAAGCCTCATCAGCATCAAAGCTGTGCGGCCAGCAATTACTATTACCCTAGCAATGCCAGGTACCCATTTACATAATTATGGGTGGAGAGTGGCAAAAATAGATTACTTTCTTGCCAAAGAACGTCAGTGCCGGGCTTGGATTTGAACTCGCAACCTTTAGATTGAGCCTCAGGTGAATGTACCACCTCCTAATGTCAAAATGTATTAAACAAAAATAATCCTTAAATTTCAAAAGGATCGCTATAAAGTGGCACTAGGAATAATCAAACTCTGTAACACGACTGTATAATTATTATGTAGCAAAGATCATAACCCTCATATTTTGACAAGTTAATTATAGAGTGACACCCAGAATGCCTGAATATACACAACAAAAAGATAATTCATTCATAAATTCAACAAAACGCAATTACAAACGACCTTGGTGTCAGATAGACTGGAATATTTACATTTTGTAACGCATCAGCTAAGACTTAAATCTTATTGGAGATATCCCTAGTTTAATATTATACACTCAACAATCCTACCTTGATACGTGATGAACTTTGCAGGTAAACATTAGCATAGTCATGCATCATCCAATTTTAGCGTTTTGCCCAGATTTTCCATAATTATGTTGCATGATATCCTCTCATAAATAAACAACAAACGAACGAAAAAAACAGATTGTAGGGGAGTAGGCCGCTTCCATTATGTAAGAACCAACACTAGTTTGAGTGAAATTGAAAATAATTTTTCCACATCCATTTGACATTATTTTGGTGAAAATGGAATAAAGAAAATGCCGTGTTCCAGACAATTATTGTTCTATATAGCATCTGCAACTCATCGTTTATGAATACCTATTACCATAGCGTCCTAGTCATTCATCAAAATAGTAATGACAAAAGATTACTTCGAGGCAGTTGCTAAAAACACAATACGAACATCATTCCATGATTTTAAATGACAACATAAGAATAATTCATAAGTCAACATTTCCATCAAATAGGCACAGTAATTGGGAAAAGATGGAGGTGAATGGAGATGAAATGTGAATACTCAAATAAGGAAACTTGATTCTGATATTCATATATTGGAGGAAAAATAATGTTAAGATACGCATAGACATTTAAGCACTTCAAGACATTCAACTTCGTATCCTTAATATATCTCCCCCCCCCTCTCTCTTTCTCTCTCTCTCCCCCTCCTCTATCTCTCGCTCCCTCCTCTCTATATCTATCTCTCCCCCTCTCTCTCCCCAAATAGATAATGACACTAAGTGATTCTTTTCTCATCGGTAAATGGATTGCATAATTGATTACAAAATCCATGATGGTAACATTCTACAATGATGAAAGTAACCCTAATGACGTTGAAACTAATCGACTGAAGGCCTAATATACATGATTGTATTCAACGATTCTCTTACTGCGGAAAAATGGATTGCACTCTTTTTCAGGGAACACTTCTTTTGGAGTTGAAACCACTCCTAAACACTATTGGAATCCACACCGAAGTTGTGGTCAAAGAATTCCTTTGAGGATGGATTCCACAGTTTCGAGCGTGGACTTCCACTAATATATAAATGCAGAATATGGATGTAACCTAAACAAAATTAATGTAAAGTGGTAAAAAAAAAATACAAGTGAAATGATACAGTAAAATCTTCAAGTTTTGGGTACTTACTTATGACTCCGTCCTCGAAATTCTGAAAGCAGATGTTCCATATTCCTGTCGATATTCTTTCACCCCTGATGATAGTACTATTTTCCCCTTGTGTATCATTCACGTTTTCATTAGGCACTTCATAGAGGAGTTCAGCCTGTAGCCACTGGTCCGTTGCTATGGCGATTATACTAAGAATGAAAGAAACTGTTCCAAGAAGGACACCGGCACCACACAAGAATTTGAAATACCGCGCCGCGAAGAGTTTGATAGCGGTCGGGCATCTGTCTCTTCCACCACCACCACCATTGTTACTGTTGCCACTGCTTCCTGCACCGCCACCGGATCCACCGGCAGCACCCCCGTTGATGCCGGCGCCGCCACCACTTGTTCCACCACTGCTTTCCGGCATGTCTTGGGGCTCTAGGACGGGATCTTCGCTGTCTCGGGAGCGGCCGAGCCGACCGTTCATCTGCCGTCTTTCCGCCTCCTTTTCGTCTCGCCGATATCGTCTGCTGCGACGGAGCCTCCGCAGATAACCTACCACACTGCTGAGCGAGATCGTAATACCGTGTTGCGTATCGTGTACCGACATCGAGACGACCGTGTCAATACCAACCGGGTTCAGTCAGGCATGTATCCAAAATTGGAATTGTTCTTAAAACGTTAGTGATCGACTAATCCTCTAATGGACGAGTTGATTGGATTTCTCTCTCATCCACTCTCCCCCTCTCTGATACACTCAAATAGTCTTTGATTCCACACACGAAGGTATTGATCTACCAGCGGTCTTAATTACTTTCATTCGAGATAACAATAATACAGAATAAGGACTGTTCAGTGGAATTCGCTCTCCTGCAATCCCGCGAAACAAAGAGAGATGCACGTAATTTTGAAACCCATAAATAATGGGTGTAATTTATGACGGGAATTCATGCTCTACTGATCCGTAGATGCCAGGGAATAAAAGCAAAAATCTAATCAGACAAATTACCATTACGAAGTGTGTGCAGCTAACCGTTCACGTTCCCTGGGTCAAAATGAAGCTGCTCAATGCCAATACAATAATTATTGGCTCTTCCTCTGTCATATCATCTCTCTCCCATCTCTTCCTCTCTCTCTCTCTCTCATACGCGCTCTCCTTGTTGCTAGTCGATTTCACCAGGCGACCTTTCTTTTCAACTGGCTGTCACGCTTTTTCTTTTTTTGGCGCTCTCAGCCCTAATGTGATGGAGGTGTGATGAATTACACGCTGTTTGCTCGCTTTATGGACTCATGTATTCTGGCTAGGTGAAAGTTGTCCACTGGAAAGATTGATGAGGTGGCAATGAAGACATCACTACTTCATGGGCAAGCGGAGACGTTTTTTTGTAATCACCGCATGAGAATCAGTTCACCTGTTGCTTTTAAATAGGTTTCAGATTCGTGATGGAAAGTTTTCATATCAGATCGTTCCAAATATGCCGTAGAGTGGGTCACTCATTACGATGACCATAAATATTCATCTCCCGAATGAAAGGAGATCGAATGTTGAGTTCCTAGACAGAAGCGTTCATGCAGGAGAAATGAGTCTGAAGACCGTATGAAGAATTTGAAAATGACTCTCACTTTGCTCAGATTTCCGTTTCTCCGAAACTTAGAAGATCACACACGAGGTAGAAATCTCGAATGAACGCTACTCTTAATGCCGCGAGGTATAAAGACCATTACACAGTAATCGTCCAGCCCACGTTGTTTCTCACCGCCGTCAGACGACACTTTCAAGTTTTGAGCAAATTGGCGGCAAATTATCGTCATTTCGCACCTCAGCACCCCGCGCAAACCGCGTCGCGCGGGAGCGCATCACTTTCAATTCACCACGTAATAATTTCGTACCATCTTGTACCGTTGCATCATGAGCACACACTCAAGGCGCGACGGACCTAGATGATCGCACGCACAATTTGCTCTCCATCTAACAATTTTTTTCAAAAACACTTCATCATCTTCTTCAAGATGGTGATGAATAATGGCGAACTCTCACCGTGCATACTTGTTGAGTAGTTGTAATTGCACCATCAATGCTTTCTTAAGCACTACACGCCGTTTTCAAATGTCCCCCTAATTTGTTTACAGAAGAATATTTGTGTTGAAGATGCAGCTTAAAGATACAGACAGAGCACTAATATGTACCTGAATCACATTTGCGAAGACACTATTATCCCACTCGCCTACATATACAAATTCATTGACTTAATTACATTATCATATCCAGGGTATGTAAATCAGTGGCTGTTAGATGGTTTTAGACTCATCTTCCTCCGATGAGCAGCCTCTTCGTATATAAACGTTTCTTCTTAAAGACTGTTTTCAGTTGGAGTGAGGCGAGCCACTACTATTCCCTTTATCCCTAGGCGATGCTACCTTATGTTCTCTTCAATGTCATCGTATCTTAATGATCTTCTGCATTATTTAAACTGTAGGCATATACCACTGATTACGGAGAGGGGACAGATGCAGCAAAATCCACTTCCTCTTTAAACCCTGAGTATGTATTTAATAAGTCCATACAAGAAAAATACAGGCATACAAGAGTCGGTTAACTTTTCTTCGATATGCTTGTCAGATTTTTGTTGTTGTAAATTAGCATCTGCGAATTTTGTTAACCCTTTTTGTTTTCAGAATCGGAAATGTGCCCTCCTTTCTTCCCATTTATTTAATTTATATAACCTTCTTTTAGCCATTCTCAACTATTCACGAAGTTTAAGCCTTTCCACCGATGGGACTGCATATCAAAATTGTACGATCACAACTCAGTAGAAAACCATCGGTACTTTAAACAGGACCTGGATGCTGGCCCCAGCAACCCATGGTCAGTCTCGATGGCTTTCTCAAGCTCAGACGGCTCTTCATCGAAAGATGAGGATGTTGAAACATTTAGCCGCCATTCTAAACCGAGGGGAGTCCCGTGCAGCAGGATGGTGTTCCAGAAAGAAATGAAGAATTTCGCTATTGATGATCGTCTTTTATAATTATTATCCACATTGTTTTTGTGAATAATCAATGCGCTTCGGGTGTATCGTGCAGTACAGCTACTTTGGGAATTATTCATCATCGTTCGGTTGTTGTCTCTCCCGTAATTTCTGCCTCACCTTCTCATGTCAAATGATGAATGATTTATAGTCCCTGTCCGATCATGTTTACACATATCTCACCACTGTACCGTCTCTTCTTGAAGGTCAAACAACACGAACGTTTATATGCGGGCACAGGTGCTCCAAGATGATATTTAAGCGCGCTTTTTGTTTATTCAGCATTGCCCCAAACCCTTTCATAGAGCAAGACACCAGTCGGTGACTGTTCTGTTGTATTTGTAAGACAACGTTGTATGATGTGAAAAGATGGTGACAATGATCTTAGAACAGTCTTAGAAATGGGAATTTTTTATATCTAGAAACATGGGCGGGTCGGGAGGAAAGGGGGGGGGGGTGGGGGAGGGCTTTGGGGTCCAGGCCTGCTCTTTTTATTTACTTGTCAACTTTTTTAGGGGTTCATGCATTGTAACCCTCTTTGGGGGGGGGGGGGGGGCTTGACTTGGCCCCTTTTTGTGTTTTTATGCCCGATAACCACTTTAACTGTATTCATTACATTTTGTCCTGACTTTTTTTTTTTGGGGGGGGGGGGATTGAGCCTCCCCTTTTAACAAAAATATGCAGATGCCCATGAAAACCATATTAGTTAGGCTTAAAGACCTCTACAAATAGTCTCCAGAAGAAAAGTAATAGTGAACTGATCACGCTTTTGGTATACGAAGAATATATAGATATTATCAACTTATGTCCATGAAAGCGTTCTTAATCCTGTATCTAACTGAGATGAAGAAGGAAATTATAATTATAAGCCTCGATGAACCGCATGTCAGGCTGTCGTATATCCTTGGACCCGTTTCACAAAGCATTTTTTTAATGACAAATGACAAAAATCAGTGACAAATCTGCTGATAACCAATCAGAAGCAAGGATTTCAGTAGCTTTTAACAAAAACTGTCATTTGTCACTGATGACAAGTTTTGTGAAACGCCCCCCTTATCTACTGAAGATATGAATATACCGATGATGTGTTATCTTACGCGTTATGCTCATGTTATTCGCACATTTAATTTCTTCTCTCTATTCTCTTCAGCCAGTTCTACAAAATGTCATGTTCTATTGTTATATTCTTTTTCCTTCTGTTTGTTTGTTTTTGTTTTGTTTGTTTGTTTGTTTGTTGTTTGTTTGTTTGTTTTTTTGGTGTACAATCAGGTATAAATATTAACAAGGACAGCCCTGTTATTTAAGCCTATCCATACCATTTGCTATTCGAATCAATAACAGTAGACACCAACGGGTTTTTTTTTTTTTGGGGGGGGGGGGTGGGGGTGGGGGGTGACTTAGGTATTATTTGGAAGCATAATTGCTTCGGAAGATATTGATAACCTTAGAAAATCTGATTGCGGGAATTATCCACTACACCCCAGGTGCGGATCTTTCTTGCCAAGGGGTGGTTTGACCCAGTGGCGGATCCAGGATTTTCCATAAATCGCGCCGTTTTACTGTTTTACTTTTATCTTCTTCTTTTTCCTTCTTCCCCCCCCCCCCCACCCCTTCCCCTTTTTTCCACTTGGCCGGCCAGGGGGGGGGGGGGGGGGGGGGTTAAACCGCCGAAACACCCACCCCCCCCCCTCTAGATCCGCCCCTGCACCCGTAAAATATGTGAATATTTACGTGGATGTTAACCAGAATTTTTTGAAACACGACACTGTTGCCTCTCATGTATCTGTATTTTATAATACGCCATTTATCGAGGGGACAGGGACTTTGGAAATGAAAACAGTAGTAAGCCTACATAACATCAACTGGCGTGGTGTGTAGAATTATAATCCCCGCCAGTCCGATTATTCTAGTGTGTCCCTTTGAAAATGGGAGGCCCGTGTTATCACATGCAGCGCACGAACATCTCCATTAGTTCTTGATTAAACCACAGTACCGCAGTGGCTCCACATGAAAGCTAAATGAGTAGATCATGAATGTGTTATGATTAAATCGCAAATACATTAGTCTCAGACTCTCAGAAGTATAGAGGCGCGAGGCTGGGGTAATAAGATAAATGCCGAGGGTATCCAACTCCCAAGATATTGAAATATCCAAAATTTGGACAGTGTGAAGATATTTTTGTTTTTGTTTTGATTTTAATTGTTGTTATTCTTGTTTATATATATATATATATATATATATATATATATATATATATATATATATATCCATAAAGTTTGATGGCAAATTTATACAGTTTCGCGATCTAATGAGATGTTGATATTTCAGACGCGGGAATTCGGACAAGCCTCCCCCCCCCCCCCGCCCGGCGAAATTTTGCTCAAAGATAAAGAGAGAGAGAGAGAGTATTCATCAGCGATTGGGAATTTTGGCATTACATCATTCATATACAAACAAATTATTTACCAAGAAAGCCACTATTTCTTCCTTACGTTTTTATGTTCTGGATACGTCAACCAGTATCAAGTTTCTCGTATTTTGCAACGAGAAGTGCATAATAGCGATCAATAATTCATTTGAAAACTGGCAGTAGGTCGTTCTGATGAACAATTTTGAGACCTAAATCAAACATGACATTTCAGAATTTCGAAAGCGATGAGCTGTGGGGATATTTTCATACCCCCAGATAACACCTGGGGGTGTTTCACAAAGATCCTTAGTTGAACTTATCTCTAAGTTGGACTTAACAATTATGGAAAGCCGTTAGCATCATTGAAAATAATTCATAAAAGTTATTTTATAAGGCATAAAATGTTGATTCAAATCATTTATATTTTCTATTATCAAGGAGATTTCATGTTCTTGATGTGAAATTTATAAAAAATCTAAAATACTTGATTTTCGCTTTTGAAAACATTTTATTTTAAGGCTACAAATGGCTCTCCATAATATTTAAGTCCAACTTAGAGTTAAGTTCGACTTAGGATCTTTGTGAAACACCCCCCTGGGATGGGTAATTCAAATGTTTCACATCTTTTCTCGGTATAGTCAAGGAATTATTGTGAAAACTACAGACGGCATCGTAAAATAATAGCTTTGTTCGATAACATTAAAATTTATCAAGCAATACAAGATTAAAATTCACCGAAACAACGGATATTACAGATCAAAGAGACTCTTTAATCTTAAATTTGGTACAAATTTGTTACCCTTTTTTGTTCATCATTCTACGTGACTGTTGGAATAACGAGATGAAGGCAGCTAAGCAAAAATAATCCTGTGAATCTAAAGGTCATTTAAAGTGTTCATGAAACGATGTCCATTTTTTTTATTAGGCGAGTGGATTCTATCAAAAGCGGTGTTTTTTGTTGATAAGTCACGTTTCCTTTGATGAAAAATGGATTGGTTTTCGTTTGGAATTGACCTGTAATCCTCCTTATTACTTTCTTTTCTCTTTCATTTATTTTCATAACAATTCATAACAAGTTAAAATACCATACACTGGATCACCTTGATGTTTCAAAATGACGAAGAAAGGCTATTCTAGGCTAAACTTTGATATTCAAATCCAATTAAATCGGGGCAGTAAAAATCACGCTTACAATATTCGCACTAGTTCATTCAAATCAACTTTAGAAACTGTGATTTTTTTCTTCATGCGAAATTTTCCTAATGAAAAAGAATTAAAAAAGAAGAAATAATTGTGTGCATGGTATAAGATGTATTTGTATGGACGTGGGTTTTCATTTGCGTGCGTGCTCACCGCGCCCAAGTCTCTCGGCAAACAAGTGAACAAACTGAAAGTATAGAATAAGAAAAAATGTTCATGTAACAAGGAATTGTATATGATGAAGGAAGCAGACTCAAGATCAAAAAGTTACCAAGGTAACGTAACGGTTGCTCTTTTTTTCGTTAACATGAAATGACGTCGTAGAGAGAACGGGAGTCAACAATGTTTTATTTGCTCACCAATTTATGCCGGAGATGAATTCTCTTCCCATCTATTTTCTAATACAGACAAGAAGATGAGAGAAGAAGGAGGGGGAGGAAGGGAGAGAAGGAAACATTATGAACTCACATCGCGGGACGTGGTGGTACTTAGAAAAGGAGGTTAAATTCAGATAGGTTATAGACCGTAAACATTCTAGGAGCTTTACACGTAGGACGGGGTGTAAACAGATAATGGGGCTGGACTGTGACGATAGAGAGTGGTAAAAGTCCCAGGAGTGGAGGGGGGGGGGGGGGGTGACTCGAGACAACGCTGTGAGGATAGCATTGTTTTTTTTCGGCCGAACTGGGTCAACTTTCTCCGTCTTCACGGTCTATCTTTTTTTTTTCTCTCTCTCGTTCTGTCTCTTTCACCCTCCCTCCCCTCCCCCATTCTCTCTCTCTCTCTCTCTCTCTTTGTCTTTCTATCTCTCTTTCTCTCTCTCTCTATCTCTTTCGCGTCTGTAATATCATGCAAACGTGATCCAAACACTGAAACTAGACTCTCACCGGTAGATTACTTTTTTTCTCTTCTTTTATCATTTTTGAAGGATTTTTTTGCTCTTTATCCGCCCAATTAGGGCATCTTTATCAAGGTGTTATATTGAAGATTGTGAAGATGACGTAGGAAAGTACAAGTACAAACTCGAGTAATTTAAACACTTTTACACCCTTCCTTTTGAACAGAATTTGAATCTTATCCCCCACCAAAGATATCTTTTTAGAGATTCACCCATCTAACATTTTAAAATCTTTTCGTCTTCCGTATGAGGCGACAAATGTCTTGGATAATTCAATCTAGTTCTCGTGAGGGGGGGGGGGGGGGGGCTGTAGCGGTTCTCAAACTTTATAACCCCCCTTTCAAGTCCTTTTTAATTTCTATTTTTATCATACATTAATGAATTTAAGCGAGGCACACATATCAACCCCCCCCCCCCCCCCCAAAAAAAAAAAAAAAAAAAAATGAAAAAATGAAGAAAAAAAAATGAACGAAAAAATGAGGGGGGGGGGGGGGAGGAAGAAGGAAAAAAAATTGATAATAATAATAAACAAAAAAATCTTCCACAAACATGCCTGGTGGAGCTATCGTAGAGGAAATCTTACAAGAGGCACTTTCTGGTAACAACTGGAATTACTTTACCAAAGTCACGTAATTTGTTGTATATGAATAATTTCAAGGAAGAGAGGTTGGCGGTTGAGTGGCACTTCCTTGAAAAAATAAAGGGGCACTTGCCATCATCAACAAAGACAAATATTTGGTCTTCTTTCTGCTCTGAAAGCACTCTAATTCTTAGGCGTAGAAAACCCAATCAAACAAAGAAAAGGAAAATAGTTACAAAAGAAAAGAAGAAGTTTGCCTTACTCATTTATGTGAACGTGATGAAAACGCGGAAAGTCATCCTTCATTAAATTGTACTTCCTTTTCATTGCCATAAGTGAAGGTTTTTTCACTTATTAAAACGGATGTTTATGTTTGCTGTTTGTCTTCACGGGAATTTGAAAGACATTTTGAATTCGAAGCTGCAAATGTGTACGAAACAATCTAGTACGTATGTGGGTTAGGTTGTAAAGATTTCCATCATGCTACTGGCCACATTTTTCTTATATCCAACAAGAACCACATTAATACTACGTTTCTTTTATTCGCGAATCATTTTCTTTATAAACAAAAACACCGCATGATAATATATTCTGCACGAGTCCTTTGTCGTAGAACCACATGAAATATCACAAAACAAACGAGGCCTGTTTAGTTGAGAAATGTTTTCGAAGTAATTGTACTAATGTTTA
The DNA here is from genome assembly GCA_035222895.1 of Strongylocentrotus droebachiensis. Taxonomy (NCBI): domain Eukaryota; kingdom Metazoa; phylum Echinodermata; class Echinoidea; order Camarodonta; family Strongylocentrotidae; genus Strongylocentrotus; species Strongylocentrotus droebachiensis. Next base: position 62,651 of record JAVYIG010002144.1, read on the forward strand.
ATGGCTCACATGAAGCGATAAAAAAATCGTACATCGAGAGCTAAAAGGATATAAAGGATACAATTTGTTTTACCCGACCGCTAAGAAAGTATGTGTTTCCTCTCCGAGGGGACTAAGTAATGAGGATTAATGCCTTACCAAAGGGTACTAGTGCATCGACGTGGCATTGAACCCGGGATCTCCCAGTTACGAGACTACTGCTCTACCACTGAGCCATCGTGTCTCCTTTATTTGACTACGGTAGTTCATTTAACAAGAATCTATAAAGCTGGGTATAAATCGGCATGTTCTCGAGTTCTGCCAATAAAAGCGTCCGAGTCGCTTGATTTCACACTATTTCCCTTCATCATCCTCCAATCTAAAGATTAATTGGTCATTATCATTATTGCTTTAGTTCAACACTAAAAGAAATCTCCTAATTGCATTTTAAAATCTACCACCCATAACTACAGCGCATTGTACTTTTAGGTTCATGAACCCAAATTCAACCTTCATTCGCCCGCAACGTTGCTTTGTGCGAAAACAGAAAATGTTGAGAATCCAAGCAATCGAGCTCACAAACAAGAAGCTTAATGAATTTTTTGTATAATTAAGATCACTGAAGCAAAACTTGTCTGCTGAGAGCCAGAAGGGTGTTAACGCTCATCAATTTAGCACAACAAAATTAATTAAATAATCACCAATGGACATTATCTTTCCACAATAAGAAATATATATATATTTTTTTAAATATGTTTTCCCCTTCTAAGAAATATACCACTTCTTTCTCGACTCAACCATCCAAACACAACTAAATACTAAACTCATATACACAGCGGGCTCAGATATATCAATCAATAATTTTCTTTATTAATATAGAACCTCTATATCTTTTTATCTTATCAAAACATCGAGAGCTATTCAAGACACATTAAGAAGAAATCAAGCTAGGCTATGAAAAGAATGGCGAAGAATGAAAAGAAAAGGCAAATTCGCAAAACGAGTAGCATGGTAGTGTCATAATGGTCGAGGAATGCCAGGGTAGATAGATACACCAAGCAAAGTATGATATAATAAAATGCTGAATGCCACCAGCTTTCTTTTGTAGTAAATGTCATGAAAAATGTCTGTTCTTTACACAATATCTCATTTTTTAAAGCACTTAAAATACCTTAAGTCTGAGCTTAGCTACATTCTCTGAGAAAATTCTATAAGAGCATTTCATTCCTCGCGTAAATTCCAAGGTTTTATAGTATCTCCAATCGGCTTTATGTGGGATTTCGTTATTGAATAGTTCTTTTATTAACAAATAAAGGGAGAAAAAATGCATAGCTGTGATCGGAAAGTCTTAATTCAAATATATAAAATATCTCTTTGGTATTAATGCGGAGATTGCAGGAATTAACCACCCACATCTTATGTATGAAAAAGAAATACAAAGTGCTAACGAGATGAAGGAGATGAAAGGATACCAACAACAATAGAGAAGAGAAGGAGAGAGAGAGACATGATGAGAGAGAGAGAGAGAGAGAAAGAAAGAGAGAGAGAGAGAGAGAGAAAGAAAGAGAGAGAGAGAGAGAAAGAGAGAGACAGAGAAAGAAAGAGAGAGACAGAGAGAGAGAGAGAGACAGAGAGAGAGAGACAGAGACAGAGAGAGAGGGAGAGAGAAAGAGAGAGAGAGCAAGAGAGAAGAGAGAGAAAGATAGAGAGAGAGAGGATGATAGGAATTATGTGAGAAGATATTGATTATATAATTTATGTTGGAGCGAGAAGGGCATTAACTCATATCTTTTATTACATTGAGTTAACACCCTTCTGGCTCCGAACAGACAATAATTATACAAACACATCAGCACCATACATCCTGATGCAAGAGAACGATGGACAATAGCAGCATTAAAATAAACAAAAAAAGGTGAATTCATGAAACAAACTAGCATACAAAAACAGATTGCATCTGAACTAAGACAGTTTCACTTGCTACTGGAATAGAAGTTATGAACATTTCACATCTGCACGACCAGACTAAAACATAAATCATTTATACTGATATGACAAATATTAAAAAATTGCTCTTTTGTCTCAATTTCGAACTCTTCTATACACATCTTTCTATCCTCTTTGCTATACATGGAATCATATACATATTGCATTTTGAGAAAATAGAATGGCCCAAGATTTTTGTACATTTGTACAACATTCGTATAATAATCATCTTTTTAAACAATTTGATTCTCTATGTAATGATATAAAGTCTAGTATGAGTAAAAGAAAGAACAGAGTATACAATTAATATTTTCAAAAAATTCATCTGATTCAGATGATTTCATTTCAGAAACTTGGATATTTACATGTTTTAATTTCTTTCTTTTTTCATAGTAAAGCTCATGATTGATATAAAATGCTTATAATGATATCCAATAACTGAAAATATATTGCTGATACCATGAGAAATATATATAAATAATATAATTTTATCAGATTACTTTTGATTGAAAAGTAAATACTAGAATATCAGCAATCTTTTCTAAATTACATATTTCCCACAAATAGGAGGCTAAGCTTTGCAATAAAACAAAAAAATGTACTTACTGTACAAATAGTAAATATTGTATCATATGAAGCACAGTGTCATAAACATAAGTAATACAATTTTATATAAAATCGCAATTTCAAAAGGTTCAAGAAAATCATAGGTCTCTTCATGTTTGAAACATAATTTATCAAAGATGATATAATATTTGTATAGGTATCATAATCTTATATCATCAGCATTTCAACAGCATATGACCTTCATTAATGTTATAACAGTCAAGGGCACCAGACTGGAAATTAAAAATAACTGAGCGTTATAAATCTGTAACAATGGCCTCATCCTTCCTAAGTAGCGATTGGTATTACACGAGCACTCATCAACTGTCATTACAATTATTCATGATTTCCAAGGTGAAAGTTGACACATTTTTTTTGTCCCTGTGCACAACTCGTCAAATCAATTCCCAATAACGGGATCCAAGCAATCAGAGCACATTGAGTGCACAGTTGAAGCGTAATTAAAAGCACACACGTACATATGGAATGAGTTGCATACGAGCAGAATAAATGAAGAGTGTTACCGATGATATTATATATGAATGCAAGGCTGTGGGTCTTTAACCATTGATCGCATTCAGTGGATCGTCAAATATATTTGGAGCGTCGGTATCGAAGATGGAATCTGAGGCCTCCTTTGTCGTCTTCTTCTTGGCTTTCGTCTTTTTGGGCTTACTGGAAGGCGAGGGTTCGGCAAAGATGTCATCTGTTAAGAAAATGATTTAACAAAATGAGGAAAAGAGAAGGTGTAAATTCAAAATCATTTGAGGGCAAATTCTAGTTATTCAAGTTTGATAGTTGAGAGTATATTATCAGTAGATGAGATTCTTTAGACATAAATATTATACGAAATAATGAAAACTTGGGTGAATAAATGTACCATCATAGAGATTAATTATACAATATTCTATTGAGTATATTAATGCCTTCCTATGGGCTTTAAAAACAAACAAAATAAAAAACAAACAAGATAAAAGCATAACAGTCTCTGTAAAATACATTATGATATTTGATTCCAAGCAATACATTAAAGGTCATAATAAAAATATATAAAAAATGAGAGTGAAATTGCAGAAGGAAACTAAAGAATGCGAGTTATTTGATGATGCCTGCTTGCAAACTATTGGGGGTTGATTTTTTCTTTTGGAATGGACAAACCCTCATTTTTATTTCACCTTTACAACCCCTAAGATAATGCACCAATGCACCTCCATAATACAAATAAAAAAAGTCAGTAAACGCCCAACCACACCAGCATTTATTAGTTCTTTTATGAGTCATTTTGAAACATGATTGTAATGCATTCGTTAATTAACAACTAACCATTTTTTCTTTTTGAAGAAAAACATATTTATCACATTTTTAGCTTTGCAAAAAGCCTCCAAATGCTCTTTGACAAACAGACCGCAACATATTTATGTATTCTCTGCGGGGGACATGCTTTTAAAGAGAAGAAAAGCGAAAAAGGGTGACATTTTGGCAGCAACTGGAGCAAAGCTCTCAAGTATCTAAGGAGAGAATAACCGGTGTGCCCGGCGTTTGTTGACAAGCGATGCTTGATAGGCTTTCAAGTCGTGAATAAGAGCTATTTTGGAGCAGTTTATAGCTCTCCTTGGGATAGAGCTAGACACGCTTAAATGTTGGAAGGGGATGGGGTGCTGATCAATATTGCAAGATATGTATTCTCTCATGAATGCATTGGGGTAAGCTAATGAGAGATGAGATCTACAGAGAAAAAAAGAGAGATGGAGATGGAGGGAGAGAGAGAGAGAGAGAGAGGGAGAGAAAAGAAGAGAAAGATAGAGAGAAAAGAAGAGGGAGAGAGATGGAGAGAGAGAGAGAGAGAGGGAGAGAGAGATGGAGAGATGGAGATGGAGAGAGGGAGAGAGAGGGGAGAGAGAGATGGAGAGATCAAATTCACAAGAGTCAAGGAAGTGGAAGGAGAAGAATGTCAGGAGAGATATTACAGCAGAGATGTGTGAAAGAAAGAGAGAGGGAGAAAGAAGGAAGAGAGAAAGTCATATTGGAGGAATGAATTATTATCTATCAAAAGAGAAAAATACAGAACAAGTGAATGAAAACATACTTCTATATGGAATAACATTTAAGGAAATAAGAACAAATAATACACAATAATTGCACAAAGTTCAAATGATGTAAAAACAGAGGGCAAGAAAGTGAAAAGAAAAAAAAAGAGTGAGAAGGAGACAGAAGAGAGAAAGAGAGAGAGAGAGAGAGAGAGTGAGAGCATGAGAGAGAAGGGGAGGCAAGCAGATGGACAGACAGACACACACACACACACATAGGAAGAGAAACATGTAAAGACACAGGTTTCACAAAAAGGACATTGATCTCTGTCAGTGACCCCTGAACTTACCTCCTCCGACATCCTTGAAGATAGCTTCTTGGGCTGGAGCTGTCGTCTTCTTCTTCTTCTCCTTAGGCTTGGCGGGAGGGAGGTCGGCAAAGATGTCAGAACTGCCAAAGAGATCCGCGTCGCTGGCTTTTGCAGCTTTGGCTTTTGTCTTCTTGGGCTTCGCTGCGAACAAGTCATCATCATCCTGTTAAAAGAATTGTTAAAATTTGTAATCTTTAAAATCCTTCTTCAGTCAAACCTGCTTTAGTGACTCCCCGTCTACAAAGATCACATTTTTTGTTTCCCTTGAAAATGGTTTCTCATTGAAACATGTACTGAAGGAACCTGTCTATAAAGACCACTTTATGTGTTTCCCTTGTGCAGTCACTATAGACACGTTTTATTGTACTTTGTTTGTTCTGTATTTTCTTTAAGAATCTTCCTCTCTTTCAACTACCCCATTAACGTTGTAAACTGTCTAAATTATTTACTTTGTGTACATGCTGAGTTGTTCTGAAGATGAAGAAGAGGTTTGCATGATATGTATGATTACTGTTTCTGTACATGTCACTACATGCCTGGTATATCAGAACTTGCCCTAACAATTATAACTGATAATAATTTTTGAATGTTACGTTCTTAACTTTAGGTCTTTCAAATGTTGAGTGACATGGTTTTATTGTACCACATATATGTCAACCATTTTCATTCCTTTTCTATATGAAATCCAACTTATGGGTGAATGTCTGACAGAGAATATGAAACCTAAAAGCCAATAATATTCCTATCATTATTCCGTCTTCGTATCTAATTGTTATACGGTAACAATAAATCTTAATTCACAGACGCAATCATATCATTATATCATCCTTTATAAAATGTAACATATTCCCCATAACTCCATGAAGTCAACTTGTACCAATGCAAATAAAATCTTGGCATCCCTTAACATTAATATCCTGAATCAAAGCACATATATTTCATCAGATATCGAGTGTACGATATGGAAGGTGGATAACCAGAGCCATGGACACTGCCCCTTCTTGTGGGTAAATTAAACAGGGAATATCCTCTCCTTTGTTAAACATGTTGACAGGCCTCTTGGCAAATAGTAAGAAGAAATTAATATTCTCCTTATCATTTTGATCGACAACACTCAGAAAGGTTAACCTTATTGATGTTCTTATACTGTTTGCGTTGCCAATTTGGAAGAGGACAGATCATCATTATACAGCCTGTAAACTGGCGCTATTTTCTGACGAGTCAAATATTGCCATTGGATATATTCTTAAAAGGAATCCTCTTTTGCTTTAAGGAAGATTATCCATGTTCTGTTTGGAACATTCTCATGTTGCCAGCTTGGCGGAAGAAAATTATTTTTCAAAAAGAAAGAATTTCCTGCAGTCATAATGTCTCTGTTCAGATGAATCAAGTACGTAGTATTGCCAAAGTGCAATTTGTCTGAAAAAAACACTCAGTCTTTTGCTTTAAAGGTAAAGACCAGTATTGGTAACGCCCCAATTTCAAAAAATGAAATGGAAGCTCTCATTACCAATCATGTGAAAGAATATGTTTTGACTAATACATGATGATAAAAAATTTGCCGGGAAACCGCCTAATAATTCATATATTTGGTAAATTTGTTTCTCTCATGGTCCTGTGAGAGATATAGGGTAGTCCCATATACATCTTTCTGTGTATAGTGCTTGTAACTTTACGAAGAATGGGCCAAATTTCTTATCATTTTGATGATTCCAGAATCTTGCAGATGCTAGATGATCAACCTTTTCTGATCGATTCCACAACGTTTCTTTCACAATTCAATCGCATGACCATAACTGGTCTTTACCTTTAAGAAAGATTTATCCATGTTCTGTTTGTAACACTCTCATGTTGCCAGTTTGGCGGAAGAAATTTATTTGTAAAAAAAGAAGAATTTCCAGCAGTCATATTGTTTCTTTTTGGATGAATCAAATACCCGGTATTGCCAAAGTGCAATTTGCCTGAAAAAAAAGTCATGAAGTCTTTTGATGTAAGAAAGATTATCAATGTTCTGTGTGTAACATGCTTCCAATGCCAACTACCGGTAGCTCTTATGCTGATGAGTCAAGGTTTGCCAATGTGCCTCAAGAGCCTCAAAGGACACACTTGTTGTATGTTTCAGCCTTCAAGGAAGATTGATCTGTATTCCCCGAGTGACTACAAGCTACCCAAGACAATTACAGCACTTTTGTTCATCCTTATCAGCAGCAGAAAAAGGGTTAAAGAGCATTCAGGGATGGGTACTGAACAATAGAATGTGAGTCAAACGGGCCCTTGGGAGAATGATGTCTAACATAAATTGGATGAGAGATGAAACTGGGGCAAATACATGGCATTTTACGGCTGGATTGTCCCAGAGAGGAGGGCTGATAGGGCATAGGAGTGTCAAGAGAATGAAGTGGAACTCGTTAAAAAGACATTTCATGGACTGTACATTGTTGAGCATTTCATGTGCCATTTACTAATGATCTTATGTTGCATACGAAGAATGGGCCAAATTTCTTTCATTTTGATGATTCCAGAACCTTGCAGATGCTAGATGATCAACCTTTTCTGATCGATTCCACAACGTTTCTTTCACAATTCAATCGCATGACCATAACTGGTCTTTACCTTTAAGAAAGATTATCCATGTTCTGTTTGTAACACTCTCATGTTGCCAGTTTGGCGGAAGAAATTAATTTGTAAAAAAAGAAGAATTTCCAGCAGTCATATTGTTTCTTTTTGGATGAATCAAATACCCGGTATTGCCAAAGTGCAATTTGCCTGAAAAAAAAGTCATGAAGTCTTTTGATGTAAGAAAGATTATCAATGTTCTGTGTGTAACATGCTTCCAATGCTAACTACTGGTAGCTCTTATGCTGATGAGTCAAGGTTTGCCAATGTGCCTCAAGAGCCTCAAAGGACACACTTGTTGTATGTTTCAGCCTTCAAGGAAGATTGATCTGTATTCCCCGAGTGACTACAAGCTACCCAAGACCATTACAGCACTTTTGTTCACCCTTATCAGCAGCAGAAAAAAGGGTTAAAGAGCATTCAGGGATGGGTACTGAACAATAGAATGTGAGTCAAACGGGCCCTTGGGAGAATGATGTCTAACATAAATTGGATGAGAGATGAAACTGGGGCAAATACATGGCATTTTACGGCTGGATTGTCCCGGAGAGGAGTGCTGATAGAGCATAGGAGTGTCAAGAGAATGAAGTGGAACTCGTTAAAAAGACATTTCATGGACTGTACATTGTTGAGCATTTCATGTGCCATTTACTAATGATCTTATGTGGCATATCACCCTGATAGTAGCATAATTTATCTATGTATGCTGTGTCTATTATCGTCCGTTTCAAAGCCAAAAGGGCATTAACTCTGTGTAAAAGTATACAAGTTAATGCCCTTCTGGCTCCACCAAGGCTTGTCAACGCATGGCATTGGAAGGTTTTTTTTTTCTTCTTCATATATCAATGAAAGGCAAGTCGAGCCGAAGAAAAGCAGCCGCATACAAGATATTGAAAAGTGATATGCATTATGCTTTGGTAGCAAGGTGAAAGTTAGTGGCAAGAAAAGCCATGTTCTTATTCGACAAACATGTATACCTGAATTATGGCTGAATAAATATACTAAGCCTCATGAACCTAGTACCGTATTTACCAGCTCTCTATCCTAACTAGGTGTTTCTACCTCTACATGATCAAATTATGATTTTCAACAGTGACGCATTTTGGGTTCCGCATGCGTCTTTTCATGCTACTACATTCTGCTAAGTTACATGTACCAGTGTTGTATGTCATAGTTTGAAAATAAACCCACTGCAGTTTGATGTGTCACACGAGAACAGGCCTTTATGTCTGGTAATTCTCCGGCAAGCTTTTTAGGTTGTCAAGAATAACCATTGTCTAAAAAGAAAGTATGCATCAAATTTAATTATCTAAGTAAACAGATCTATTTGAAGGGGATTATTACAAATTATGGTTACAATATGAAATGGTAAAATTTCATACAATGTGAAAGGGGGTAGTAAACAATGGATGTAATGTGAAACGGGCTTACCTCCAACACCTGTGCCTTCTTCACTGCTTTCTTCTTCTTTGGTTTTGTGGTAGAGGTGGTGGTGGTGGTGGGCGTGGTAGAGACAGGTGGAGGCCCACCAAAAAGATCGGCGTCGATGGACACAGAGCTTGTATCTAGACATAGTGAAACACCACAGATATACACAATTTAATAATTCATCTTGATTTATTCCTAATATCTAAATCAATGGAATGTTTTAAAGAATTGCACATCAAGGAAAGGAATATCTTTATAGTGGCAAAATTAAGAGGTATATTGATATGCATTTTACAGATTTCATTTCCCCATATGATGAACATGGTAATACTAACAGACATAATGGGCAACATTTTGGAGAAAATGTTGGAAAGCAACTTATTTCCTGTGTATTTAGCGCAAATTCATGAAGTGACTATACTTATTTGGTCCATTTTTTGTTGAAAGGGAATAAATGAGGATCTTTTTCCTTTAAAAAAAAAAAATCCAGAGACAAGAACATTCTACCGTATATGATTTTTTTAAATTTACATGATACAACAATGAATATGTTTAAAAGGTTATCCCTGAATTTCTTTATCCATATGTATCGAAATGCACACATAATTCATTTTATTAAATCAAAGTGGCCAATTCACTTTGTAAGGAATATTAATGCATCGCCAACGGGAACCTGATGGTCCCTGTATTAGGCCTATGGGAATATGAGATTCAGTAGTCAACAGATAAAGATGTCTGAATTTACTGCAATTATTATTGATAAACATTTTATAGCAAAGGGTACCTCTCTCTCCCCTCTCTCTCTCTCTCTCCCCCTTGCTAATTTCCTGTTTATACTTAGGGCAATTCCACGGTAACGGAAGGACACTCAGACAAGATTTTTGAACTTCAGGTTCATACTAAAAGAAATGTTTTATTAGTATGTATTAAACTATGGGGAACAAAATGTGTTTCAGTCAAGTGGAAAGCTTCATCAACTTCACAAAGTTTGGATAAACACTAATTAACTGGAAAAAACCTGTCCATTTTTATGTCCTTCCGTTACCGAGATAATTAATATGCACATTCTTAAACTACTTAACTATAATGACAATTTTTTTTGGGAGAATTAAAGGCACTTAGTCTTATATAGGTGTTATAGGTGTACTGTTTCACATCTTATACTAATAAAACAGTTTTTTTAGTATGAACCTGAAGTTCAAAAATCTTGTCTGAGTGTCCTTCCGTTACCGTGGAATTGCCCCTTAACTATAATTGCATCAAATTTATAAACAAAAATAAATATTAATCTCTTTTGCTTATGGAGAAACAATCTCTTTTTAATATATCTGCAGGATATTTCCATTGATTTCTTTATTTCATATAATAATTCATTTCATTATCGAACATGAACATGAGGACTATCAAATAATATGCTTGAAATTTTATATTGTTCCTCATCAACATTCTCATTCCCTCTCTCTCTCATTCCAACTCCATAATGAACAATGATTGCAGATGTCACACTAGATGATAAAGTGTTTCCTTATGTACAATGATCTCTTATAACTAAAAAGAAATAATCTCTCTCATATTTGTAGGACAGGTCAACGTTATATCAATTTTACATAATTTCGAATTCATTTTATTATTGAAAGTAAACATATCACACCGTCAGGATTATATACTTGACTTTAATGTCACCGATATTAATAAATGGTGAAAGTGAGTAGCCTTGTGTATCATGATTTCTTATTAATAAACAGAAATAATCTCTCTCATATTTGTAGGACAGGTCAACGTTTTATAAATTTTACGTAATTTTTAATTAATTTTATTATTGAAAGTGAACATATCACACTGTCAGAACTATATACTTGACTTTAATGTCACCGATATTAATAAATGGTGAAAGTGAGTAGCCTTGTGTATCATGATTTCTTATTAATAAACAGAAATAATCTCTCTCATATTTGTAGGACAGGTCAACGTTTTATAAATTTTACATAATTTCTAATTAATTTTATTATTGAAAGTGAACATATCACACTGTCAGAACTATATACTTGACTTTAATGTCACCGATATTAATAAATGGTGAAAGTGAGTAGCCTTATATATCATGATCTCTTATAACTGAAAAGAAATAATCTCTCTCATATAATGTAGGAAAGGTCAACGTTATATAAATTTTACATAATTTCGAATTCATTTTATTATTGAAAGTAAACATATCACACCGTCAGGATTATATACTTGACTCTAATGTCACCGCTATTCTTTAATGTGAAGGTGAAGGCCATTTCGTACAACCTGCACACGCACGGCGGATAAAGCCAAGGTCGTTTGTACCAAAGTTGTAAAACCCATTGAGACGAATACTGGATACGTGATCATGACAGTTATGTCATCATTATTCATTTATGCACCGACAGACAGTACATTGCATGGAGCACAGGTGGAAGTATTCTTCTCAATAGGGAAAATGAAAGGTATACATGAAGCACATGCATCCACGGGGCAGTGACCATTCTAAAATGCACAAAGTGGGATTTCGCTGTGTGCAACAGATCAATGGATATTTGGGGTCATTTGTACTATTTGTCAACTATGAAATGGTCTAATGGCTTCCCTGTCATGGAGCCTTCATCACCCTCTATCTCCCTTCCTCTTGTTTATACTGAACACTACGTATCACGATGAAACATGAAAGAGCAGTTTTCTTGAGTGCCACTGACCCTCTTAAACTGACAACCTGAAAGTCCTGATTTTGTAGCTTAGGAGGAAACTAAAAACTGTCATCACTGTTTCATGTGATTTTGTGCAGCTCACTGTAAATGATCTCTAAACGATGAAATTGGCAACCCTGTAAAGAAATCATCCAGATGCATGGCTGGCAACCCATCTCTCTCTCACTCTCTCTCTCTCTCTCACTCTCTCTCTCTCTCTCACTCTCTCTCTCTCTCTCACTCTCTCTCTCTCTCTCTCAATCTCTTTGTTCTCCCCTCTCTCTCTCTCCACCTCTTTCTCTATCTCTCTCTTAAAAAAAGATCGATATGACTCGAACAAAATATAGCGTGCCATGAAATATCTATAAGTACAGGGTAGCTGTGATCTTTCATCCAAACACAGCCATAAAAATGCAAAAGACCTCACTTCAAATGCCAACAGGCTCTTCTAAATAAAAGGAAAACATGTTTGTTTGCCTTTTATGCGTTACAAGAAAGCAAACTGATATTCAATACTCCAAGCTGACTGATCAATATTTCTTCTACCACATCAATGTTATTATCTCTCTCGTCCTCTCTCTCTCTCTCTCTTTCTCTTTCTCTTTCTCTCTCTCTGTCTCTCTCTCTATCTCTCTCGATCTCTCTCCCTTTCTCTCTCTCTCTTTCTCACTCTCACTCTATCTCTCTCTCTCTCTCTCTCTCTCTCTCTCTCGTCACTCAAAATTATGCAACTTGGCACATGCATACATGCTGTAGGTACAGCAACCTATAAAACATTTTAAAGTCATTACAAATCAGTTATTCATTTATAACATTTTCATAAAAATTGTATTATATCATATGACAATCTCTGTATTACCACAGGCAAACTTACTAATTTCACAACAATGACACTAACCTTCTTGAAAATGAGGCACATTTCAAAAGAATCAATAGTAAACATATCTTACCTTTTGGCTTTGTTTTTCCAATGTCTCCAAACAAATCTTCATCAATTGCAAGGTCAGTCAAAGTCGACCTCTTACTTTTAGTGTTTGTTCCTGAGGCAAAGATATCCTCATACACAGGATCGACTTCCATGGAACTCTGCTTACTACTGTGTCCAAGAACAGGAGGTGTGGCAAAGATATCGTCCAGGGAAGCATCGAGATTGACTTGCGGTGGTTTAGTGAATAAACTGTCACCAGTATCATGAGTCCTGCTTGGTTGTTTCTTGGTGGCAGCGGCGGCAGCGAACAATTCACTATCACCTTCTATCGAGAACGGTCGCTCCTCTTTTGTCTTGCTGACAGTCTTTTGAGAAGAGACCTTGCTGGAGCCGTTGCTGGAGCCGTTGGTGGCACTTGAGAAGAGATCATCATTGAAGAGGTCGTTTGATGGTGTTGGTTTCTTTGGTTTGGCCCCTGCTGATGGAGGAGGTTGTGGTCCATCCATGTGGTCCTCGAGCGTCCTTGAAGTAGGCTTTTTTGCAGGCGGAGGAGCCGGAGCAGCAGCAGCTGAAGCAGACGCACCATGGTCAGGCTCGTCGGTGGCCAAGTTCTGGGTGAATGTTCGGAAACCATCGTCGGGTTGTTTGGAGTCGTCACCCCAGAGGGCCGGGTTAGAAGCGGATGCCGCGGCTGCTTGCAGACTTCTCCTTGAGGGAGGTCTTCGCTTGGCCGATACTCTCGCTCTCGTCTGTAAAGAATAAAAAAAGAATCAATTACTTGTGTTATTTCTTCAGACGGATCAAAGTCACTTTTTTTAAACCCTCAAGAACAAATGGTATTATAATAGAGTATCTAAATACATGTATTTCAAATTTATCATCAGCCTTTTAAACCCTATAGACAAACAATAAATGCAAACACAGAATGCAACTTATTTTTCCAAAATGTTTCCATAAGCTTATATCAAATTTGAATTTTATTGTAGAATAATAAATAAAAAAATTATCCTTCTGTAGGTGTTTGTTTCAGGTGCAAATCATCCTGCCTCTGATTGAATAAAACAAATGAATACAGCCAAAAATCTACATCCTTATCTGATGCTTTGTTACCCGTAACATCTTTGTTAACATTTTCACAAATTTATCTACATAAGTCGGCATGAAAAAATATCATCAGAAGCAAATATCATAGGTTCTCAATCGTTTTCACCAAATTTATACTGATATACAGACAGATAAAATTGTTGTGTTGATGAAAATTTTTATAGCTATTCCTTGAATTATTTTTGCACAGGTAAAATCGCAATTACAAAACTGCCATGCTACTTCTGACAATGGACGAAGGACGATATCACTGACATAATAGCAGACCATGAAAGGTCACTCAACAGCTTGCATTGTAAAAATATATTTTTTTAATGAGGGTAATCATAATTATCTACACGCTGGAATCGTTGATGACATGTATTTTTATCTTATTCCACCGGATTGTACATGTACGTCAATTTGTGAAAGATCGGGGCAAGGACGATTTTTGTAATGGTCGATTTAATGTTGCAATGTGTCTGCAAATTTCTTTATGTCCGCATCTTCATACATTGTGCAGCAGAAATGGATTATTTCCAGTGTCAGATAATAATTAGCTATTTTTTTCACTAGCATTTCTCATCTTTCCTCTAGTTCCTATGGGAGTCTCTTACCTGAATTCTATGTTTTACATTATTTTTCAGTGGAAATATTGGTGAATGGACAAAACTGATATACGACTGTACTGCATCCAGGTTATAAACCCATTACAGTTTTAATAATGCACAATAGTTATTTAAAAAACATTATCTTAACTTTTATTGTTTTTGTTGTAGAAATCTATGAAATCAATTTTTTGGGGGTATTATGGAATGGAGTGACTTTTATCCATATAAGAAACAGTACCAAGAAAAACATTTCCACAACCAGTTCAGTCGGCAAAAGGTTTTCAATGCAATAATGTTAACATTCAGCCAACCAAAATGCGCCAGAAACCAATCGCAGACATCTGGCAACCTTTTAAAGAGTGCCGAAAAACTCTGTGTGACCTCTGACAATTAACTCCTGACCAGTGGTTGTCTGGAGTTGGCGACCGGTCAAGCTAAAGCTATTATCAACTAGATCCTTATAGAATACCTTTGTTGGATTAATATCCAGCGTCTTGGCGACGGCAGGCTGGTCGAAACCCACTCCCGTTGATTCTACCACCCTCTCTGGCGGGGCAGCACCAGGCCTGAGCGCCGTTGGATCAATGTTCAGATTAGCCTGTAAGAAGCAAAGAAATCTTGTCAATGGATGGTATACAAACTGATAATTAATCAAGCATTTTGACATCAAGATGCATTAAGTAATGTTTGAAGAACTCGTACAAATAACAGATAAAATACTCCACACAAACAAATTCTCTCTACTAATATAAGTATAAATCTGATTCCTATTTTTCTCTTTATTAGAGAATAAGAAATCCTGAAGAGTACCGTGTATGGTACATAAGAAGAAAAAACAAATTTTATAACATATTAATAATAAATAATGAAAAAACAGTTCGTATTAAAACTTTGCCTCTGAATGAAGATATCTAGCAGATAAGACCCAAATGTCTGGTTTGATATGGTTATGATTACATGAGAGTATATATATAACAATGAAAACAAAATCACAAAGAGAAATTTATAGCAGGATAATACAATTATATGGAAGTGAGTATATATCACAATGGGATGAAAGAATATTTTAATAATGGAATATGGACACATTCAAACATCCAAGTCAAAGACAAGCTCAAATAGTTAATTGAGAAATTATTATCAGTATGAACAGTGTACTTGTATTGGTATTAACATAAAGAAGAATGGGTTATAAGACAAAAGACAGGAGTATAATAGCATGGATACTACATTAACTGATTAACTAGGCGATAGCAAGTCAGGGATGGTAAACACGGGAACTGTGATACTCATGCACTTTCAATAACAAGCATGTCTTTTTTTATTTTAACAGCCATGCGTACAGAATCTCAAATCAATTAGATTGCCGACACTGCGATGAACCCTTGTACGGAACGCATGGGTACTTGGCAACCTAAACAAATTGAACCATAAGGATTTACCAAAGCAGGCATGCAATGCATGGTACGGCTGAAAAATATTATAATAATAAAAAATACATATAACTCTTTGCACAGAGGAACACGATCGAGTAAAAAGTCAGCTTCTTGGGAGACTTTTCAAGCAATAAATATCCATTTGTCAAATAAATAATGCAGAGCTTCTCTCTCTAATAAGTGCGTTAGAGAGGAAATTGGAAATGTTGATAATCAGAATGGCCCAGAAAATATTTTATGATATATATATATATATGCTTAAGAAATTCATATTACTACTTTGCACAAATATTCCTCACTTATCTTTAATATCAGCATTGATATTAAGCGGGAAATGGGTCAATTTCTACCACCTGCTCTGTTTAATTATTTAAACAAAAAACAAATACAATGACATTTTATTCATTCTATACCTTATAGTAAGTGGGGTTTCTATTGAAAAAAGGGAAGATTGCTACCCAAGGCCCTCAAATTATGCACCCGTGTGTAAAGTAGTTGTTTAGGTGTCCCATATTTTTATATATTACAAATTCACTCACGACTTGGTAACAAAAAAAAAGAAACATTCTTTATTAAATGATATGAACATCTTCCTTGTATTGTCACTAAATCATCCTCATTTTGAGATATGAAGCAAAACGGTATAAAAATAGATAGTTTGGAATTAAAAAAAATAGTATCTTCTGAACATAAACTCATAATTCATATATAGGTACTCCATCTCATGTATTCATTCTGATAGTTAAGGTAGTAAATGCGCTCACTGACACCACGTAACACAAATCTGAGCAGAGAGAAATGTGCATGTCAGTGGCTGAAGGTACCTTTCACATATGGATGCATTTCACAATATTTGATAATGTCTCTTATCAATTTGCTTGTTAGAGAATAATGCCACATATATTTTGGGAAAAGTGATCCCCTCTCACATTTTTTTTTGTCCTGGGGGGGGGGGCAATATTGGATGAACATATCGGTAGATAAAACATATCTTAGGAAAGTCACATGGTCTCCTATCATTCTCCAAATGTCATAGAAATTATAATATATATGCACAATGTTTCTAAATTGCATGTATATGTGTAATCCTGCTTCTTGACTAATGGCATATGCATAGATTAACCATTGTTGAATCTAATTGAATTCGATGCTATTCGTAGCTTCTAGTTTAACCCACATCTTTGCATTCTTCACATACCCAGATAATAGAATTCATTTTTTCCTTCATACCGGTAATACAATCAATTTATATGCAAAAATTTCAAGACCCTCCAAAACCAATCTCTATTGTAATTTGATATCATAGCTATAAACATGTCATACACATGTACAAGAAAAATGCATTGTTAAAGGTATATGTCAAGTTTCAAATGTTTAAAATGATGTCCACTCTCCCATTAATAGGGAGATGGTTTTTAGAGTACTTACATCATAGATTTTTTCAGCCAAATGATTGATATGATAGGGAATTTTAATTTAAAAAGGTGCTTTACATGTATTCATTATTATGAAGGATAAAAAGGGCAAAGAATCATATCATAAATATGCAAAGTGTAACAGAGTATTAAAGGGACTTGATAACATTGTTCAGATAAGAGAAAATTGTGCTAAGATAGTGACTTCAATGCTAGATGTACAATTAAAGATAATCTGAAAGTTTGAGTGAAAACAGACCATTATTAACAATAAAAAGGTTTACCAACTTTAAATCATGGATGAAATGCATTTTTTAAATTTGCACATCGGTCTAGTGCTATCAGATAACTTGGAAATGCATTATTGATATGGTCGAGAAATATACCACAAGCTTCAAGTTGTAGGTCATATTTATTAAATTGGTAAGCTATTTATAGATTAACAATTTCTTGTAAATTGTGTGAAAATTGTATTTGAGTGATCCAGAAAAATTGAGATACCGGTAAATGTTATATTTTCTCTTTAATGCATACTGGCAATGGTGCATAATACAAAAGGCATTAGTGTGCATTGTATAGCGTCACTTCAATCAATACTTAGGCACAATAGCAATGGTAATGATATCAAATTAGTTGTGGTGAGTGGGTATTGTCGAGGAGATTCAAGTTAAATGCAATTTCAATAATCATCGCGATGGGGGTAATTGAAAAATGGGTCTAGTGCTATTGACGTGTACAAGAAAAGCTGTTTGCATACATATTATGAATTTATATAGCTGTTAATGGTTATTGTGGTTATACATTTTTTATTATTCCATATTGCAACGAAAGAATATAGAGGGAGGAAGGTAGAAAATATAAAGGATTGTGGACTTCCCTGGGAGAAAGTCATTATCACTTACTCTTTTTTTTCTTATTTAAAAGAAGTTATTTGGTGGTTATCTTTTGTTGTTTTCTTGCTTTTTCTTCGTAACATGTGTGATAATGCATTAAATGCTCATTATCTATGTTCATAATTTGATGAACATCAAGTCACTACATGTCAATTTACAAGATGCACAACATGCCTGCTATGAAAGCAATCAATGATTTGCCCATTTCCATGCATTTCATACACTGTGCATGCTTTAAGGTATATTAACCTCCCCCCCCCCCCCCCCCCCCAAAAAAAAAAAAAAAAAAAAAAAAAAGAAGTTTGGTATGTATATCAAATGGATTTAAACAGGTACTGCTGATGCCAATGCAATATCAATCAAGTATCAACATCACACGTTAGAACATTGAAGCTGAAACATGAGCACAAATACCTCCCTCTACTTTCAATGACCAAATCGTTCCTGTTTTCACGAAGTAACGGTAGTGAGGAAAATCTGCACGCAAATTATATCGGATTATTATTCACTACCCTCACTTCGTGAAAATAGGGACGAAATGTATTTCAAGATCAAGTAGAAAATACAAATATTCATGCAATGATGTTTGCATTCTCCACAAGAGCATGCAGTTTCATGTAAAAAGGATATTAGAAATTTTACAAATAAAGAATCAAATCTAAATTCCTTCTCAGACCTTCAGTCAATAAAATTGAATACTGTAGGTTATAATGACACTTCCATACAGAAAAAACACAATTGTTGTGATTATCTTGACTTTCCAAGTTATAGCCTAGTTTAACTTCTCAATTCCATCAAATATCTGTAGAATTTGAAAAGCATTATCATAAGGAGCATTTCCTCTCTTGACAACATTGTAATGACATAATTGTAAGATTTATTACAAAACAAAATCATAAGTAAATATCCCAGGTAAACCTGAGCATGCCAGTCATGCAGGCCGTTCCATAGATGCAGTCATCAGGCTTGGTCATGCAAAGCATTCCACACCACACCTTGAATAGTTCAGCCTTCCGCCAAACCGATCCTACAGAGGACGACGCCATGCCTGACGGGGTGTACGATGTCGATGATGATGATGAGGATGGTGAGGAGGAGGATGGACATGATGATGATGTGGGCGGGGCATCCGGGAGCCTGGCTGGTGCTTTCTGGGGATTCTTGTTAGGTTTCGGAAGAGGCTTGGGAGGGGGTTCTTTGATGCTACGCTTGGACGTCAACCCCCTGAAGCCCAGGGAATGAGGGGATGAGTTGGAGTTGGTGTTGGTGTTGGTGTTTTCATGGGGTAATGGTACCCTTCCCTTCTGCTTCTTGATCTTACTTGGTCTAGGGAAGGTGAACCCTCCAGAGAAGGGCGTGTCATTGTCGCTCCTCTCTGTGGAGGAGGTTGACGGTGTCCGACTGACCGTCCTCTTGCAGGAGAAGGAATAGGACGGAGTCCGGCGGATGCATGCCTCAAACTGCTCCGAGACAGCGGCAACCGGTGGTCTCTTCCATTCCACATCGCTGCTTCCCCTGGGGCTGGAGGGGCGCTGAATGGGCGGGGGTTCATGGTAGTGGTGGTCTGCGGGGGAAGTCTTTTTGGAAGGGCTGGGCATGTCTGCTGTGCGATTCCATTTGGGACTAACTGGTTGTTTATGGTTGTTCTCACCCTCAAGATTTGACAGGCTGACAATGGATTTTGTGTCGGGATTCTTTGGAGCTTTGTGATGTGGTGGTATTGGACTACTATTTCTTGAGATTTTAGGGGATGGTGGGGGAGAGGAACGATCTTTCTTGTGACTACTAAAAAGCGCAATTTTTTGAATGAGGGACATTTTGCACAATTCATTTGGTGGACAGTGGTCATTTTGATTGGAAGCGTTCTTTCCCGTTTTAGAGTGACCATTCTCAGTGCTATTCTCAAAGGGTGCTATTTTCTGTGAAGGTGCTGTTGAGTTTGAATTGGACGAGTTAGAGGAGCTCATGGAAATATTGTGCGCATTGTAAGTGTTGGTGGAACTGACAGTTGTGAAGGAATCGTGAGAGTTGGCAGAGATGTTGGACAGATTAAGGGAGTTCATTGAAAATTGGGAGCATGTTGAGGAATTGGAGATGATAGACATGTGTGCATTGATCATAACATTGTTAGAGTTGGTGGTGTTGGAAGATTTTGGATAGGATGGAGGAGATGATGAGAATCTGGAAGCCATGTGACCATTCTGATCCCGTGAAGGGGTACTTCTACCAGGGCAATGGGGTCCCTTAGGGGGCTTGGCAAGGACAGGGGGTGGTACCGGAGCCTTTGCTGGTTTTTGTGCAGGTGGAGGGGGTTGTTTCTTGCCAGCTTTAGATTTCCGTGCAAACATGGGTGAAATCGGAGGGGGATGCGGAAGAGCTTGCTTGGTGCCACTGTCGTGGTTTCCATTAAAATGGGTGTTATTTTCATGTGTTACTTTGGGTGCATGTCTATGGCGATGATCTCTGATATCATCAATGACCATGTTATCATCGTACCCATCAACTTCAGCCTCAATATCTCTTGCAAAATTTACCTCGGTATCATTGTCATTGCCTGCTCTATGATTCCCGTTGACTTTGGGCCCGTTTGGAAGAACATTGATTCTATATGATGGAGGTGGAGGGGGTGGTGGTAAATCCGCATCCCATCTATAATGGCCATCCCGAAGGTTGTGGGATGGACTACCAACTGACCCAGCAGGCGATTCCCTCCTAGGACTCTGCCTGTTCGTGTGCAAGGCATCGTGCGACTTGCCTAATGCTCTTGGAGACATTTGCTTCCTGTAGCCATTCTTGAGGACCTGTGCACTGAAGATGGGTAAATCGTCTTTCTCAAAGTCTAGGGACTGGTCCGACAAGGGGCTTCCTACAGGAGATGCACCAGGTGATACATGTCTCCTGTCCCCATGAAGAACAAAGGCAGACTGACCACTAGGCTTCAGAGCCCCTGAGTGAAGACCCTTAGGGCTCAGTGGTTCCGATATGACAGGTCTGCTTTTCGAATTCGGTGGAGAGGACGAAACTTTGGATGTGAGAAATTTGAGCGGCGGGGGTCTCGCAGGCACTCTCTTCATAGGCTTATCTTCGCGCGCTGCGAGTTTATTGTTCATTCCATTAATCTTGGCCGTTGTCTTGTTCTCACTCGCATGGTTTACTGTCCACTCCGCACCGTTGGAGTTGGTCTTCCTGATAGGTGAAAACCGGGATTGTAAAACACTGTTGGGAACATTGGATCCATCCTCAGTACTGTGAGATCGCAACCGCCTTAGCAGCTTTGGACTGGATGAAGGAATGTTGTTGTTCATGTTGGATCCATTGTATCCATTGTGAACCTTGGCAGGAGGGCTGGGGAATCGTTGGCAGTTGTCCGCTGCAGGATGTTCATCAGGTTTGAATTTCTTTGATAGAACATCCAGAGGAGGTGGCGGGAAGTCTTCATGGTTGGGATTATCTAGGAAGGAAGGTGGCCTTGGGAATTCTGCCGGACTGGGTAGTCTATTGACAGGAGGGGGCGGAGGAGGAAGGTCATTATTTGAATGGGTGTTTCTTGGAAGTGTCGGTGGTCCCTTTGCTTTGTGAGTTTTAGGTTCAAAGTCAGGAGGAGGGACATTGGGCGGACTTGGAAACTTGGGTAACGTTGGAGGAGGGATGTTGTTGAATATCTTAGGAGGCGGGGGTGGGTCATTTGGAGGACTTGGGAACTTTGGTAGGGTGGGTGGTGGTTCATGGGAGTTCTGGTGATACTTAGGGTATGTGGTTGGCGGGGGCTCTTGGGGCGGACTAGGAAACCTTGTGAAGGTTGGTGGGGGTTCCCTCGGTGGACTCGGGAACTTTGGAAGCGTAGGGGGAGATTCTTGATGGGACTTGTCAGTGTTGTTGCGGTAGTTTCTGTGATGATTCTGTTGGGGTGGTTTCAGAGCCTTCTGAGCAATTCTGCCCATATTGTTTGCAGAAACACCTCCTTCGTCAAAGACAGGAGAGTTGGGCCGGTAACGACGCGGTTGACTGCGGACCTCGTTATTTTTCTGGATTGCGATAGGATTGCTGGGTTTGACTTTAGTCTGCGGAGGATGCTTCCCGAGGAGAGCTTTAGTAGGTATGGGACTCAAGTCTGGGAAAGACGACTTGACCGGCATTATGACCTCTACACAATTTGAAAGGAATCCAGCCTAGACATGATAATCGGGAGTGAAATAAGCACAATTTTCCATTACAAAGTGACGTCAAAAACACAAGTAGTCATAGATCACAAAACTGTCATTCCATTTCATTCAATTTGAATACTTCATCGACAAGAACATTTTAATTAATCATGATTTACCAGCATGCTACAAACATAAACCACATTTTCTACATGTAAACAAACATAGAAACCTAATGACTTAGATACAGAAAACAAGGCAAAAGCTCAAGAGAATAAGATTTACATGAGAAATATCTACTAAAGTGGATCTATATATATGATTCCACACCATCTTCTGAAACCATGCAGTGTAACATGCAGACCTAACTATAATTCAATTCTTTAGAATAATGGAAAAGTAATTGGACTTAAAAACCAAGTAAATGAATTGAAATCATATTATGATGATATTTATATGAACATGCACTATAGAAACCATCAAAAACATTAAACTTACTGATTTCTTTCAAATCTTCCTAAATATAACATGCACTTCATGCAAATTTATCATATAAACGATAACATATCTATGCTCAGTATACCTCAATGGAGTTGATTCTTACACACAAGTTCATAATGCGAGAAGATTAAACTGCACAAATATTCCTGAAAAACTTCGAACAACTGTGAGAGATTACATAAATCACAATATCAAAATATCAACAAACATACAACATAATGGTATTCATATGCGATTTAAAACATTCAAACTATAACATTTATCAAGGAATTTCCCTTATATTTCAGACACCATAATACTTACAGATTATACAAAGATATTGTCACTTCTCAGTAATTCTTATGATAGTTAAACACTCAGATTCATTGTAGCATGCTTGAGGGGGGGGGGGGCTCAATTTTACAAACCTTATCCATTACAAATGTATGATTGTTCACGAATGAGCCCCCTACATCAGATAGGCACAATTAGTCACAAAACTTCTCAAAAAATCGAACACAAGAAATTCTACTTACTGTAACTGTAAGGACAACTAAAAGTTTCACAGAACTACTTTATAATCATGCAGGCACGTACGTATATGAGAAATCTATCCTGAACCTATCATACCGTCTCAAAGGATATTTCATATATGCAATGCATGGAAGCATACCTTTAATACATACATGTACATAAATTCATTCATCTTTTAATTCTCTTCTCTATTGAATATATTCCTACTACTTCACAGCACCTATTCTTAGTGACAAAGCTCAAGGCACAAATCACATTACAATTTGAATCCAAGCTCTTAAACTTGATACATCGATAAAACATAATTATAATCTTATTAGAACATCATAACGCACATTGACTATTAAGGAATTCTCAGTGGCACACATGAATGCAAAGAATGTAATAATATATACTAAAAATGGAATATAATGTGATGTAAATGTACATTTCAACCAAACATGAAAGCTGTTGTGTTAGATTAGAAAGCACACTGACTTTTAGAACAGTAAAGAAATCACATCTCTATCTAAATATTATGAAATTGATAATATATTCCACACATATAAGATTATATTCTAAAAAGTTGATACAATTTCACAGGCAAGCATGAGATCATACATGTATGAACTCACTAAGAATGGAATATATAATACTGCTATGAATATTGTTAAAATGAAACATAAAAGCAAATACTTTGCCAAGAAACAGAGAGTGATATAAAAATATGTAAACTTCAATTTACCTTGCACATTAACTAGATAGATTATTAAATGATTGGCTGAATTAATGGCAGATTAAGCATTGTGAATAAATAAAAGACAGTATTGATATAGCATGAAGCCCATGAAATTGGTTGTCGATCATATATGTAATTCTTCATACTATATAATCAAACTTTGAAATCACAAATCAAGAAACCAGCAAAACCTGAAAGCACAAGGGTAGTTATAAAACACCAAAGGGGAAAATGTTATGCATAAAGACCAAAAAAAAAAGCATATGGAAAGCTAATAGAGATGGAGAAATGATTTGAAGTGAACAGCAGGTTAGTATGAAGTATACTTTGTATCATGTAAGTGAAAGAGAAGGATGAGGAAAGGGTTTAAAGGATAATATATCATACAGAAGCTACACTCCACCAAAACAAAAAATCTGCAAAACAAGAAAGCAAGAAGACCCTGATAAAAATATGCCATGATGAAAACACCAACACCAAGGATATATATGTCACATCAAACACAGAACAAAAATATAGAGGTAAGAACACAATGTAAAGGCAAGACACGGCACACAAAAACAAGGTGAGCGGTAGATATATGTGAGGTATTTCAAATAAAAAACAAAATAATAGGAAAGAAGGAAGTATTTGTTTGTAAATGATTAGGATTATACAAATGCTATGTACAAAAGTTTGAATAATATGGAAAAAAAGGAAAGTCAGGTCTTTCCAAAACTATGAGATACATTTCATTTAAAAAAAAGGTTTTCTAAAATAGAGTTGACAGGATTTTGTCTTGAGAATATTGAAAATGTTTCCCTCCCTTTCCCTCCCTAAAATTGAAATTATTCATTTACCTCTGATCTCAGCATGGAAAAATGTAAATACTTTTGTTTCAAAAGGCAAGGTTGAAAAATGCATACCGGTACTTGGAATTCCAGAAGTGTTAATATAGAAATATATTATGGATATTCAGTTCATAAATGCAAAGATTATTTGTTTCATTAAAATACACAGTCTGTGTAGAACCTCATGATAGAAATTTCTTTCCCCCTTCTTTTTTCTTTGGGAGGGGGGGGGGGGGATCTCTGTTTGATTTGGTTGCTTAGAAATATCTCATCTAGATGAAATATTAAGTTTGTTATAAATATAATTGTTTATTTGGAAAATGAATGTATCTCATTAGCTTGGATTGTGCACACACACAAACACATCAAACACAACCATACAAAAACAGATTGAAATGGATAATGATTGAAAATTTGAAATGGCACCTTTAGTTTGCCGACTGCAGAAGTGCTCTTGCCTTTCGGCGCAGTCACCGGTCTGACGCGTGGCGTAACCGAGGCGTAGTCGGGCATGTCCTCCGCCGGGGGAGGTGCAGAACCAAAGAGAGGGGTAGGGGTAATGTAGGAAGCGGAAGAGGAGGTGGAGGTTTTGGGTTGGGTGGGGGACTATTAGAGTAGAAAAAAATATTGATGTTGGCATTTTTTTCCATATGGAATGTAAGCAATGGGAGAAATGAAATAAAAATATGAAAGAATAATATCAGACATTGAAACAAATGTTAGGTAAACATAAATGAAATAATATTCAACGTTGACAATAAGGACTAAAGGGGAAGAAAATAACATGTCAGACAACAAGGTGATGGATGTTTGGGAAATATTAAATCTTAATTGATTGGGCATAATTGGTATCATGAACCATAAGATGAATTTTTATGGAGTACGAAGACACAATATAGTGAAGTGTTTGCATTTATTATGTCATAAAGTGTTTGTTTTCTTCATAAAGCAAATGCTTTCACTTATACTTTGACAGGTCAATCAATATACGTTATGAAAAAATAATCTTTTAAAACATTCATATAAAACTAAATCCAAGTAATGAGTTTAAAAAAAAATATTATGTGCCAAAAAAGTTTTTCGATCTTTCTCTGTTTTGAGTCCAACAAGTGAAAGCAAGCTCTATAATGAGAAAAAAGACAGTGGAATAATGGATACACTTTTGATAATGTAATGTGGAGCTTGAAACAGAATAATATACCGCAATCTATGGCTTAATGACTGTTCAAATCATGTATTTATGTAAACGGAGACATGTCCATTAATACATCACCATTTTGATTTTGGGTGTGATGAAATGAATGACAATGCATTGCCGAGTGTCGCTTGATATTCGTTTACAGATCACTGATCATTCCGTTCACGTCGCCGTAAATTCCTACCTTGTCGTCGTCAAACGGGTCGTCAACGACTACGGCTTCCTTTTTCTTCTTCTTAATGAGAGAGGACGGATCCATGCCGCCGAACATGGAAACGGCTCCCGCGGGCGGTTTCTTGGAAGGCTTTTTGGTCGAGAGCGAGGGAGGATCCTGAGTATTTGAAGGGGAAGAGATTAAAGAGGAAAGAAAAGAGGGGCATTGTAAAGGGACGGATGATTAGTGGGGGTACGTCTCTGAAAGATTGTGTCAAAAGAATGTCACATTTTTAACCACTCCTCCTTAATGCTTCTTGTTTTAGACCAGTTATTCATAATTTACATTGTAGATATTTTATCTACTTTCATATTAACTTTCAATTTTACTCTGGAGTTTGACAAATAAAGTCATATGGACAACAGATGGATTTTGCCACTGGAATAAATGCATTCTTTCATGAATTCATCTAAAATTAACACCTGCAAAATATTGGAAGAGAGTGGATTAACTATTTTTTAAATAAAAATCATTCAAAGAATTCTCCTCCTGACAGCTCTCCTTACCACACATCAAAGGCAAAGTATTTTATACAAGTTCCATGACACACTGATATAGAGCCAACATGCTTCTGTACCAAAGTTCTCCTTTTCCTTTTTTTTTTTGCTGCTGCAGAAAATATCTAGAGACATCCAAGATCCACTATGTCATGCATTTCATTCTTTTCAAACATTTTTATCATCACTACACAAAATTACCTTCATAATCACTCTTATCCTGTCGCGATGAGATTCACAATTCTAAAAGTTTATCACATATATTATTTTGCACAGCATACTTTGGTACTAAAGTTTTTTTTTTAAAGGTCCCTGTTAGTAGATTCAGATTTTTGATGTCAAACAAAACAAGCAAATCAAAAAAACAAAAAATATACTACAGAAAGTGTAAAAGTATGTGATTTCTATTATTTGATGTTTACAACAAAAATTGCATTTGGTATGTAATTTTATTCCTTACTATTTAGTTACCAATTTGTTAAAACAATTTTCATTGATTTAAATCTATGATGGAGATCATCCGTTTATTAAACAAAGGGCTTTCATCCTGCTTCAACTTTTAATCTTTTTTTTTAGTACTTCATCAAGAAGTATGTACTGTATCTATTTGCAGGCTTAGAAATGCAAAATTCAGCTTTGATAAAGACATATCTGTTCAGTTCAACTTAATTACAAATGTAGATAGATACATTGTAGGATTAAACATCACATAAAGGCATGAAACCAAGAAAGTTAAGAATTTAAGTCTTTGCATGGGCTAAATACAAAAAAACACCAAATTACTCAGAAATATTATTAAAGACATAAAATGCAAAATTAATTAAATAGCAAAGAGAAAGTCCCTCTTTACTTTGAGGAAAAATAGTTTGTTAAAAAAGAAATGCACATGTATGGCAGTAATAAACAGATGTATGTATTAGCGAATCCCCCAATTTAATTTTTTTGAAGGGGGCTTCCTAGAAATATTGGATTCAAGAAAGATTTTCATTTTAATGGAACTGGAATCTAGAAAATGAAATTAAGGACTGGGTCTGCTGACAATAATAATGGGAGAAAATTGAAGATGAATTAAATTTGACTCACTTGTTTAGGTGGCTCCGGAGGGGTAGCACCCCCTCCTTCAGACGATAGTCCTACGCCACCCAATGGATCCACCACACTAGACCGCTCCTCATTCACCTTCTTCTCTGCATCCTTCTTTTCCTCCTTCTCCTCCTTCTTCTTCTCCTCTTTCTTCTTCTCCTTCTTCTTAGGTGGTTTCGACTCTCCAAAGAGATCGTCCCCATCGTCATCATCAAACAGGCCCCCTTTGGCCGCCGGCAAGGTTGCCGATTTCTTCTTCTTTTCTTTCTTGGCGGCGACGGCAGCCTTCACGCCGGTGGGGCGGGGCATGGTTTTGCTACCAGTGGAGGCAAAGAGATCATCCTCGCCCTCGTCGGCGTCGCCGAAGAGCCCCTTGCTTTCCGAGGTAGCTCGTTTGCGGGTCGATCCCGACTTTTCGTCCTTTTCTGATTCTGACTGATTCTGATGTGATGAGGCATAAGAGAAGTTAATGCCTGTTCATATAACAAAGCTAGAAAACCTCCGAAGCTCTACTCCGTTATGGAGAGTGCACATTGCATAATACTTAGCATAAAGTACAATATTACTCTTAATTTAAATACACAGGGGAAGCGTATAGATTACATTAAGGAGAAAGATACATCCAGAGAGAAACAAAGTGAACTATGTCAATCAATCCTTCTTTAAGAACATTATATTACATGAACTTGAACTGTGACAAAAAAAATGAAGGTATTTGTACATTACATATACCTGTACCTCTAATGGTGTCATCTCATATTTGAAGAGGATGTATATATTACAGACATGATAATGATACTCGTTTCTTTTTTTAAACAAGATATTATCAACGAAAATATTGAAATATTTGATTAGTCATTAACCAACACTCTGGGGATTTCATAAATCATAACAAAGCTTTTAGGTTTTCCTATAGTGTGGCAGGCATTCACCTCATACAATTTCAGTACAATTTCCTTTCCTGTTTAAAAATCACTTTGTTTCTCTCTGGATAGTTTACAACAACTTTTCAACTCATGAAGCTATGACACATAATTCCTTGTATATGCACTTTGGATGTTTCAAACAACGTTAACAGATCATCAACAAAATCTGCAGTACAGTGTCATTTGTACAAACATTATGCAACACACATGGCCTTTTGAAAGCACTGGTTTTGTAATTCCAGACAATTCAAAAACAAAAGCTGGACGATAAAATGTTGAGAACAATGTACCGCCCAGGGGCCTCGAGCTGGGATAATTGCAAATACAGATGCACCTTGAAGTGTTAATGAAAATCTTTCTAACACCCTTGAGGCATACTGAGCGACAGACATACAACTCTACATCTTCATGCACAGTAATTTTGAAACAAGAATCGAACGGGAAATCACACTTATTTTGCCTGAAGCATCCCATTATCTATTTCAAGGATTCTGAAATGGAAATTAAATCTTACGTAAAAATGGAAATTACACATATAAAGTGGACTTGAATTGTAACTTATCTCAAGTTTTATATATCCAGAACATTTTTTTTTTTTTTCACAGCTGCTTGACCATATGTATCTTGATCCAACCTCCTAAGCTATTTACAAAATTCTTTCGCATATCTTTCAGTATTTCTTGACTATTCATTTCTTTCCATTCCCCCCTTGATTTTCAAAAGATATTACTTACTGCCTCGACTTCAATGATTGTCAAAATTATTTTGTTTTGCAATAGTGAATATCAGGACATGTAACTGTCCTGATATTTCCCACTACCCTCTTTGTAAAAAAAACTATGCGTAAAATACCAAAATTTGACTATCAATATTTGAAATAAAAAATCAGGAAAAAAAAAGCTTGAGTGATTCAGGCAGGAGACAAGTGTATCTTCCTTGTTAATAAATAAAACTAGAAAAAACAAGGCATCTATGAAAACTTCCACTGGCTTTCTGTCATTATCCTAAATTTGCAGTCAGTGTATTTATCAACAATTCAGAGCTAGACATTTCACAAAATAGTTTCCCAGTTGCAAATTGCGATCAGATTTCTTGAAAGAAAACATGGCTGCGTTTTGGCACAGAGGAGATTTATTCACCAATCCTCAACATGCCCCTGCCCCCCTCCTCGAGTAAATTTCTAGAGTGCCAATCTAAGAAATGCTTGAGGGTTTGAACGCAGCAGATGCGAAGTGGGATAAAGCAAGGAAAGCCAACTCAGATGAAGTCTGAATTAGATGCCTTGTTCTATCTTATTCAATTCCTCCCCAGCAGACATTATCTTCACCACAGAATCCCTGGGCTGCAAATCACACCTTTAGGCCACTCGTAGGAGTTTCATGTTCTCCTCTTTCCTCTTTTGTTTTGTCATACGGTGTAAAATAAGCTATTGTGATGGAAAATAACAACTACTCTGATGGTCACCGATATACATCAGAGGCCATGATGGCAAAGAGACACAGTAAACATAAATCCTGTTTTACTGATAGGTTTCATAATTCTTATAGAGTCCACTTCAGGTAGAATATAACCAGATTACTCTTCTCTCATGTATTCAAGTTCTTTTCTTGTCCCTCTCCCCCCCCCCCCCCAGAAAAATACAACCTAGCCTTGTTTGTTTTGCTTGCATGAAATGCAGTGAGTAGGAATTCTGCGATGAATTAAAGAAGCCCCAAATAGAGGTCCTTGTCTGCTAAAGAATAGTGAACTTAAAACATGCACAACCAAGGTACAGTTCTGATCCATCCTTCAATATGAAACAAGGATGAATAGGAACTCTGACAATGAACAAGACATGTTGTCATCCACCCACCCCCACAACTCCAAACAATAACCAATAATCACACAGAAAATAAAGAGAGTTCAGTTCACTCATTACGCCTGACCTTCCAATATGTACTAAACTTTAGCCCTGTTTTTATTTCATATTCTGAATGCTCAATACCCCAAAAAGCATACGTGTACATGTTTCTTTTATCATTTTGAATGTCATTTTGGTAGACCTGTGAAATCATAAAAAAGCAAATTTATCACTCCAACAATTTTTCGAAGGAGAAAAGGGTTTGGTCAGAGAAAGAGATACAACCTGAAACCTTTGTGACCAAAATGTTTCACTTGTTCTAATCACTGACATGAGCTTCACTCCATCGTTCTACTTTGGCATACAACTACAATATCTGGCTACCATGGCAGCGAGAATAAACCCTGAAAGAGTAAGATCAGCACTGTACCTTGATCGATTAACTTCCAAGCAGATGCAAAAATGACAAAGCATGCTTCCTCTAAGAGGGTAATAGTTACTTACCTTTGTCTGTGGGACCGGAGTGTTAGAGCCGAAGAGATCTACCCCAGGGTTCTCCTCGTTCTTGAGACCAAAGAGGATGGCCTCATCATCAAAGATGCTCTTGCTCTTCGTTCGCCTTCTTGCCATCTGTTATATTTCAAGGAGGACAGGGAGAGGAGCAAGGGAAGAGAAAGTGTAAACAAGTAATATGGTTAGATCAACAACAACAATAGATATGTTTACATAGTGGAGCTCATATGCAAATGTACTTTACTGCTCTTAATACAAGGTATCATATCATTAACCCAGCTTTAGCTGAGCTGCCATGATAAGGTGCTATTCATAGCGTTCAGGGAATTTTTATTCTTTAGATAGAAATAATCTCCTACACATGTGGATCCTCATTACTTTATTTTACACAGTATACAGCCATTCAAGATTGGTCCATGATGGCAAATAAATCCCAAAGTATATAGCCCTTACCTCAACAAGGAGCCTACTGCGCATTGTGTTCTTAAAACCGTTGGAACGTACTATTGCAAGTTTGACTAATCATTTGTTTAGGATCTAGGAGTGAGTTGTACAACACAACCTCATACACATGAAACAAACATTTCAATGGTATCAAGTGGTGTCACACACTGACCAATCAATAAATGTATGTTCGAGATTGGAAGGGAAATCCCCTATTAATTCATCACACTTTTGGCAGAGTAACTTGATCCCTCATTTCCTCCCCATCTTGGACCAAAGTCTTTGAAAGGATATTACCCTCTACATAACCTTGGAGACCTCCTGTGAACCCAATCTATCCCATTTGAGAATTCAATATGCATGTATAGCATTTTATTTTTCAGTAAGATAGCAACTGTAAATAAATACTATATTAAGAATATACATAATTTCTTGTAACAACCTGGAAATTTGTCAATGGTTGCCTGACAGCAA
The DNA here is from genome assembly GCA_035222895.1 of Strongylocentrotus droebachiensis. NCBI lineage: Eukaryota > Metazoa > Echinodermata > Echinoidea > Camarodonta > Strongylocentrotidae > Strongylocentrotus > Strongylocentrotus droebachiensis. Next base: position 94,631 of record JAVYIG010002144.1, read on the forward strand.
CAAACAATGTCTTCAAAGTGGATTCCAGCCATAGAGACATTATAACACAAGGCAGATTAATATAATAATTTTCCGACAGGGGATCTGGGGAAACAAAATATTGTGTACACTGATACAACCGTGCCAGCCAATCACCCTCTCCTAGTAGAGGGTACTATGGGGGCAGTTTTCTTGAGGAGGTAGGGGTAGGGGTAGTTGTGGGAGGGGGCGGAGTGAGATGACCAGTGGGAAATTGTCCTATTGGACTAGGGGCTTGAAGTAGCAGTGGGGGGGGGGGGGGATACAGTTGATAGTTGTTCTTATACACAATGAGGCGACAATTCCTCTTTTAAAAACAAATTTTAAGCTTTACATAGCTTCTTAGATAATTGATGTTACATTGTGAAGGGATACTCACTTGTTCCTCTTTGCTTGGGTTGGGGTCCAACTGTTCCTTCTTAGGGGGTAAGGCAGGGGGCGTGGCAAACAGGTCCTCATCCTTATCATCGTCGTCGTGGAAGAGACTGAGGGTGTTCTGAGTCCTGTTGGCCTTGGCTTGAGGCGACAACTGGTCTGGTTTCTAACGGATAGAAGGAAGGTATAAGGTGGGGATAATAATAATATAATAATACCTTGTTCTTTTACAGCGCATTTCATGTCTGTTGACATCTTAATGCCCTGTACAATATACATATATAATGTGTAACAAGATCATGAAAGGAAGATAAAACATAAACTTATATACAGAAAACAATGAAGTGCTTACAAAGGTTACAAAGGATTAGAGGAAAGGAGGAAAGAGGAGACTGAGGGAAGGATAGAAACTAGATGGAATTCCGACTGCGCGCAGTCGAAAATGATGCCTCCGTCATAGAGCAATTTTACAAACCGAAACGGAAGAAATTTTTCAAATTCAAATTCAATTGTAATCCATTAACATGTTCTCAGAATATCGTGATTACAAGCAATTTCTCATATACATATATGACCCTTTGATCTTTGACCTCATGACCCTAAAATCTACTCAGTTCATTGGCTCTGCAAGATTTCCTGAGTTAAATAGTAATCCATCTGTCAGTTCTAATGAGAATGCGTCCACAAGCTATTTTTGCATACATAATGAGCCCATGACCTTTGATCTTATGAACCATTCATTGGCTCTGCAAGATACATAAATGATCTAAGTTTGGCAGGAATCCATCAATCTGTTCTAATGATAATACGATCACAAGCTATTTTTGCATACATAATGAGCCACATGACCTTGACCTTTACCTCATGACCCCAAAATCTAATCAGTTCATCAGCTCTGCAAGTAACATACATGACCTAAGTTTGGCAGGAATCCATCAATCGGTTCTTGAGATAAGGCGATCACGAGCTGTTTTTGCATACACAATGTGCGCTGTGACCTTTGACCTCGTGACCCCAAAATCTAATCAGTTCATCAGCTCTGCAAGATACATCCATGACCAAAGTTTGGCAGGAATCCATCAATCGGTTCTTCAGATAACGCGATCACAAGCTGTTTTTGCATACATAATGAGCCCTGTCACCTTTGACCTCGTGACCCCAAAATCTAATCAGTTCATCAGCTCTGCAAGATACATACATGACCAAAGTTTGGCAGGAATCCATCAATCGGTTCTTCAGATAACGTGATCACAAGCTGTTTTTGCATACATAATGAGCCCTGTGACCTTTGACCTTTGACCTCGTGACCCCAAAATCTAATCAGTTCATCAGCTCTGCAAGATACATACATGACCAAAGTTTGGCAGGAATCCATCAATCGGTTGTTCAGATAACGCGATCACAAGCTGTTTTTGCATACATAATGAGCCCTGTGACCCTTGACCTTTGACCTACGTGCTCCAAAATCTAATCAGATTGTCTTCCTATGGTGATACACACTATCATTAAGTTTGAAGTTTAAATCTCCAGTGGTTCTTGAGATATTATGATAACAATCTCAATGTATGGAATTTCATAAGTTGACCTCTGTGACCCTTGACCTTTGACCTACGTGCTCCAAAATCTAATCAGATCGTCTTCCTATGGTGATACATACTATCCTTAAGTTTGAAGTTTTTACATCTCCAGTGGTTCTTGAGATATCATGATAACAATCTCAATGTATGGAATTTCATAAGTTGACCTCTATGACCCTTGACCTTTGACCTACGTGCTCCAAAATGTAATCAGATTGTTTTCCTATAGTGATACACACTATCACTAAGTTTGAAGTTTAAATCTCCAGTGGTTCTTGAGATATCATGATAACAATCTCAATGTATGGAATTTCATAAGTTGACCTCTGTGACCCTTGACCTTTGACATACGTGCTCCAAAATCTAATCAGATCGTCTTCCTATGGTGATACATACTATCCTTAAGTTTGAAGTTTAAATCTCAAATGGTTCTTGAGATATCGCGCTAACAAATTCAATACAAGGAATTTCATAAGTTGACCTCTGTGACCTGTGACCTTTGACCTACGTACTCCAAAATCTAATCAGATCGTCTTCCTATGGTGATAAATACTATTCCCGAGTCTTAAGTTTAAATCTTAAATGGTTCTTGAGATATTGTGATAACGGTCAAACGGGACGGACGTACGGACGGACAACCCGAAAACATGATGCCTCCGGCACCACCTTCGGTGGCGGAGGCATAAAAAAGAGTTTGAGGGAAGGGGACCGAGAAAGAAAGAAGGAAGATGGAATAACATTAGAAATATATAAGAGAAAAAAAGTGAGAGGAAAAGTTGGAGCAAAGGAAAAGTAGAGAAGATAAAGAACAGGGAAATCAAATAGAGGAAAGAGAGAAAGAGAGAGAGAGAGAGAGAGAGGGGGGGGGGGGGGGGGGGGAGGGATACAGGGAAGCCCGGGAAAAGGAAGGTCAGTAAAACAAAGGTGTAAATGGCAGGCAAATAAGGAAATATTACGATGGAGTTTTAAACCAATAATGATAAATAATCAAGTAAGTTAGTGTAATGGGAGTAAACTTCTACATCTTTCAACATGATCAGGAATACACTCGTCATCAACAATATACACTGTACTTTATTAAAAGAGAAAATTGAAAAGTTACCTGTTGTGGTGGCTCTACCTCTATCTTAGGGGGGCTTCCAAATATATCTGCCCCTTCAAAGAGGGCTACGCCACCAGGTGGCTTCTTCTTAGGTCTGGAGTGAAAGGAGAATAAATAGACACAACTTCAAATTTTTCACATTGACTGTGTAAATGACATTAAATACATGTAAGAAAACAAAGAGTGCATCAACAATTCATTTTGAAATTTAGGCTTTTCTTGGCTTCTAGGTCATTGATGTTACATTGTAAACACTGTAAAAGATTGTTAACATGTTTTGAAAGGTAATTAAAATAACATATTGAAGCCACAAAGAAGGTAAACATTAGTTTACATGCATTTGATAGGTAGATGAAATAAATAATAATTTCATCACTACTACATATGAATATAACCACAGAGATTTGGGAGAAATTCAATTACACAAGGTGAACACAAGAAGTGGAATTAAAGTAGTCAGACATAATAAAGAAACATTTCTATAGAATGAAGATGGGTAGATATAATTGGACAAAACATGACAAGCTTTTTAGCTTTTCAGTATCTGATGGCCATTAAGTTACATGTATATTTATCAAAAACTGTCAAGATCTATATTTTGAACAATATGGAAGAGTATGAGCCCTGAAACATGACACACTATACACATTCATTGTAAAGTCCTATCAGGAGGTGTTTCACAAAGATCCTAAGTTGAACTTAAAAGATATGGAAAGCTGTTAGTATGTTGAAAATATTTTGTAAAAGTTATTTCAAAAGGCATAAAATATTGATTCAAATCTTTCATATTTTCTATTATCGAGGAGATTTCATGTTCTTGATGTGGAATCTATGAAAAGTCTAAAATACTAGAATTTTTGCTTTTGAATATATTTTTTGTTGAAGGCTACAAATGGCTCTCCACAGTTTTTAAGTCCAACTTAGAGTTAAGTTCGACGTAGGATCTTTGTGAGTCACCCCGAGGTATTATAATATATTATAATAGTTGACAATAAATGCTGATGGATTACTCACTGTTCTTTAGGCTTGGATGAGGCTGAAAAGAAATCTTCTTCTCCTTCTCCTTCGATATCATCAAACAAGCCTTGATTCTTCTTTGCAGCAGCCTATCATATCAAAGATACAGATAAAATATCATATCAGTTTCATTATCTTAATAGATTTCATTGTTACGTCAGGTTTGCAATCATTTCTGAGAATGTTTTAACAAGTATTGGTCTGAATTGACTTTAATTTTTTTGCCCAATCAGTCCTACATGTACATGAATGGGAAGAGTGAACATAATTGGTTACATGAATTTTGGGAAAGTAAACTTCGAGACCACAATAATATATAATAATAAAAAAGGTGCTTATAAAGTGCTTACCATCGAAGTCTCTAACCACAACCATTTTTATTTCTACAAATCTAATGTTCATATCCTATCAAGATCTGCATTTCCATAAGTCGTTCTTCTATTTGCTCTCCCTCTTATTAAGCTTTTTAACTTGTGCTGACATAACATTTTTGACCAACGTCGTAAATTCTCTGTATTCTACATTCTACATATTAAAGGAACAGTAATTAACAAATTTTGATTAACTTTGCTCCAGTATCTAAAAACCAATTTGAGAATAGTTTTATATTCTTAAAACAATGTTCATGCAGATTGAATTTTTGTGTGCTTCTGATGTGCAGGTGTATAATAGTGCACTGGAGAATTGGTAAATGAGAAAAACAATCATTGTCTTTATCATAACAGCTAAAAGCCAATTTAACAGCACTCAAGAATGTTTTGGGAATTTTTATCGCATAACAACCCTACATTTAGTAATAATTATAAAACACTCAAGCATGCTTTCATGATGTTAAATGGTATTTAAAAAAAACTGCCATTTGAATGTTTATTACTTTATATTGATTAATTGTTTTTAATACTTCTCACATTATGAATTTAATAGTAGTCTACGTTAGTAGTGAAATTGAGTAAATAATGCAAATGTCAATGTTCTCCAATGGTTCTTTGCCATTGTTTAAAACAAGAGATGAATATCAAGAGTTTATATTCTACTAAATAGACTACAGGTATACTTCATGTAGTTATAATTTTGGAGGTCAATGTACATGTATGGTAGTGACTATAGAATATTGATCACAAAACATGAGTAATGAGTACATGTAAGTAAATGTCACACACCGCTAAATATTAAATACAATTATCTATCCATACAAATGTTAAAAATCTGTAATTTAATCGTTAAATTATGTAGATATACATGCATATTCCTATCTAATATTCTCTATTTGAATATCTAGTAAAGTGGTAAGTATACATATAGACCTAAATTAAAAAAACAAAACAAAACACAAATGTAAAGGGAATATTAATACAAATTTGCAAAACTAGAAAGTTAATGATTATGAGTAAAGTACGTTAAAAACTTGTTAGTTTGCCAAAAAACATCCACACACAAACAATTTATTCATATAAAACAATGGTTCCAATAACCCTTTGGACTTATTTTATAACATCAATCCGAGAAATTTGAACACCACTTTGAATTCTGTCCCGAGAATTACATATAAAGTTTGGAATGTTTCAAGTTTTGATGTAACGTTTTAAGGACAATGTTCAATCACTGTGAAAATATTGTGCATGGCAAGGAGTGGGGGTGCGTTACCATTTCATATGTACAGTGCATAATGCTTGAAAATGTGATTATCTGTTTGACATTTATTAATTGTACTGATTAATATAAATTCAAAGATTGGTGAAATGCCTAAACCAATCACAACTGACAGAGAAAACAAAACAAAACAAAACAAAACAAAAACAAAACAACTGTCTCCTTCTAGATTCTACATAAACAAGTCGTTAAGACTCCACATATTGTAAATCTTACCTTTTTAGGTTTTTTCTTTGAAAGCGTTAGAATAAAAGCCAAGAAATAAAGATTCATACACATTATAGCAACATGCAATAAGGTAAGCGAAGAAAAAATAGTACACAAAATATGATTCATGCCTTGAAACGGTCATGAGTTAATTGAAATACAATAATAGGGATCTTATGCTAGACATGAAGTGATTTTGTTTAAAATGTTTTATTTGGAAGGGACTAATTGGTAAGTTATAGTTCAACGATAATGAACGGTTTGAGGATTTTAAAAACTTATTTGACAATACATAAATAAAGAAGAATGGTGACAAAATAATTGAAGAAATTAATAAATTCTAATTCTGACTGATTCATCAAGTTTTAATCCAAGATATTCATTTAAGATTTTTTTTATACTCGCAAAAATAACTGTCATTACTGTTCAAAAATGCAATTGGAATACAGAAATCAACGTACCTTGGACTCGTCTTTTGGTAATGGGGGTGGCGCTGCAAACAAGTCATTGTCGTCTTCATCGTCTGCAAACAGCTTGTCACTATCGTTCTTGGCGGTGGGTTTATCTGCGGGTCTGTTGTCACGAAAGAACCATGGAAAGGAAAGCATTTTCAATAAAATCCTCAAATGTTTCCTTCATATAATGTAAATCCATAGAGATATTTATTGTAGATCACAATACATGCTTGTAATAAACATTAGCTACTAGACTTTAATCCAAACAAAGCATTTCTTGCAGTTTGGTTTTGTTTGTGAGGATTTGCAAAATGATAGTGTCCATTGTTTATAATAGATGACATGCAATCAGTAATAATTGCATGAATAAACAAAGCAATTCCTTGTACTATAAAACCTTGGACACAATAACAATTCTTGAATTCCTTCAGTTTCTGGCACTGCAATTTCAAATGAAGGTTACTCACTGACAATAGGGAGTACATACCAAAAGACAGGACTATTGGTTAAGCAAGGTCGATCAAATTTTACATATTTCTTATACAAGGTTCATGTAAACAATTTCAAATAAATTCTTTGGCAAAATCTCAACCATCACTTCCCTATCAAAGATATGTTTCAGTCATCTGTACATGTGCTTTTTGGGTGTGTAAATGATGAAATGTGTCTATTGCATGAGTATGGAAAGGTGTCTGATGAATTTTGAGACATTTGCACCTTGAGGATAGGTTATTCGCATTAGTTACATGTAGATGGTACAGTTTTAAGGAGGTTGTATTTTAATAAACAGTGTTGTGTTGTTGTTGTTGTTGTTTTTTTTTTTTTGGGGGGGGGGGTTAGGGGGTATATGTAATTACATACAACACCATGAATCACAACCTTCATTATCATAATCAAAATTATCATCATCATCATCACCACCTCCATCACCAACAGCACCATCCTCACCTTCATCCTCCTCATCCTCCTCATCCTCATCATCTTCATCACCACCCCCATCACCATCACCATCATCATCACCATCACCACCACCACCACCACCACCATCGTAATTACCTTGGAGGCGGTGCACCAAAGAGATCCTCATCCACGTTATCAAACAAGCCTCCTCCTCCTAGCCCTTCCCCTCCCCCTCCCCCTCCTCCTCACCATCATCATCATCATCATCATCATCACCACCACCTCCTCCACCACCATCATCATTATTACCTTGGAGGCGGTGCCCCAAAGAGATCCTCATCCACGTTATCAAACAATCCTCCTCCTCCTAGCCCCGCCTGCTTGCTCCTTCCTGCTCCTGCTGCTCCCACCATAGTATTGACGTACATTCCTTCATCCCCACCGTCGTCAAGGGGAGGCGGTTCCGTCTGACCTCCGACTGGCCCCGCGTTACCGAAAACATTCACAGCACCAGCAGGAATCTGGAGCAAATTAGAGGTAGTCAAAACGTCAACCCTAAATGTCCCAACCATAAATGGATAATTCCTTTTACTTACAATAATTCAAAGACAGATCTTTTAAAAAGCTTGCAAATTCTGTTGGAATGTACATGTTTAAATGTACATGTTGGAATCTAAAGTGATCAGATGCTGTAGGCGCATGTTCAATTGAACTTTGAACTTGTTTCTTTCACAAGAGATATTTTACAACACCAACAATACTCTATGATATTCTATCCAGCCACTTGATGGGAATGAATACAACAAATATTTCCTTTAAAAGATGTTACTATGTAATTGGCACTACATGGGTGTAAATTCAATTTCCTGTTCATAGCTTTGAAGGCCCTATACTTCCTTTTTCCACTCAAGGGGGAAACTATCAAAAAGTATCCAACCTTTAGCTTATTTACACCCAACACAGAGCTTGACAATTGCCTCAATGTGACATACCAAACAGTGGCTCACTCGCACGCAGGCAAGTCACTAAATCACGCAAATATCGCAAGCCTAAAATTTTCACAATTTGGCACTAGTTCAGAAATGTGATTTTCACAGTTCTTTGTCGAAAGCGATGTCAATCCGTTCTAAAATTAGAACCTGCTTATGCAAAGCTGTGAGAGTGCTGGTAATTATAGCAACAAATAATGGAGGAAAAGAGGAAATTAAAGTTTGAAAGAGTCTGGGTGTGATTCAGAGGGACGGCGGTTGATGAAAAGGACTCCTAGGGAAGGAGAGAGAGGAAGTATTCAAGGAAAAAACAACTGATCAAAGTTTCAGATTCATAAGGAAACCTCAGTTTAAGAATAACGGTATACGTGCATGCTTACACAGCACAATTGCAAGAAATGTAAGTACTTATGAAAATTTGCAAAGGTGATTCTGCAATAATCTTTCTACACTAACTGAACTCCTAACTTTACCCAACACCAACAAATATACCTAACAGTTAAACACTAACCATAATCATAACCCTCAACTTGATATCGAATTCCAATCCTCACTCTAACATTACTATCTTTAAAACAACCTGGAACATGTAGTAAATGTCACATCATTGTATTTAGTATAATCTGCAGTCTTTTATCTAGATCCTGAATATCGTAAGCACCATTTTATTATTATTAATATCAGAAAAAACACCTACCTTCTTCTTAGGTGGTTGCTTAGGTTTGTTCTCACCACCGAACAGATCACTGGCATCCTCCCCACCAAACAGATCCACCTGCTTCTTGGTCTTGGGCTTGCCGGCTTCTGTTTAATAAACAAAATCATCATCATCATCATCATCATTTATAATGTACGCACATCCATCCATACAACATCTTTTCAGAGCCTGAAGGCACTAACTACTCTGTGTTACAGTGCATATGAGTTGAAAATAATGCCCTGGCTCCGAACAGACAACGGATGCCTTAGAGGCTTCCAAAATGTGATGATGCACTGTAGCATCATTCATACCCCCCCCCCCCTTAGAGAACAATTGTGATCAACATCAATTTATGTGTTATTGTCCATTCCCCCCCCCCCCCCCTCTCCCATGTATCTCATTCTCTGATATGTCACCTAATACTTCTTTGATATTGTTTGCAAAATGTAGACTGGTATTGAATATGTCAGATTTTTTTAATCTTTCATAACAATGTAGCCTGAATTTTCCATGCAACAAATTTCATTCATCCTAAACTACACAGCTACCACCCAATAAAGTTGTTCCCTCCCATTTTTTTTTATTGTGGGGGGGGGGGGGTGAAATTTATATTACTCATTCAGAACGTGTTTTGTATCTACTTTAGATTAAACATTGAAACTTGAGAAAAGAGGATACAAAAGCTAAAAAATATCATTGCTATAAAATGCTTTATTAAGGATGTGCATGTACATGGAAATGTAGAGAGAATCTTGTTAATTAATTGTATAATTATGAAGAGAATCAAAAAGAATTGGAAGAGGTACCTTTCTTAGGAGGAGGTTTGGAAGATTCAGAGAAGAGTCTGTCGTCTCCCTGGCTACCAAATAAACCACCGGAAGATGAATCGCCTGGTTTGGAAGCTTCCTGTCAAGTAAAATAGACAAATACAAGAAATATGCTTAGTATACCTAATCCTTGCAAACACACCTGCTGACAACATGTAATCGACATGATCAATATTTTTAGAATCATAAAAAGAACTTTGAAGGGGAAAAAACACAATTAGATCTTTATAGCACAACAAGTATTATTTCAGCAAAAAGATGGACTCTACATTATTAATTCTTTGAACCTGATAAGCACACCTCTTCACCTAAAAAGATCACATAAATACCCATTTTTAAAACATTTTATCAAAGATGCAAAATTTGAATCATATGCTTTTAATAGTACAGTGTACCTGAATCCTACTAGAGCTATGAAATCATCAAAAAGGTACAAAGCAAACAGCCCTGATATCTGAATGCCCACACATATTTCGACGTCACTCTCACTCTCTAAGATATCTCTCTTTCTTGTCCTTTTACCTTAAAACTAAATTAAACCTTCATCTGAAAATCTTGCTTAAATCAAGCCTGTCACTGCCTATAGAGTCATAACACAGATGGGGAAGAGAATGTGTCAACTTTGGGACAAAATCTGCCCAAGTTGGCAACCCCTTTCCTTGTGACGCACGTCCTCGTGAGACCCGATGATGATCCATGGACTAATTACTCAGGCTCTGAAGTTAAGCCCGGTCTAATTAGGGATTAGGCAAATTTAAAAAAAAAAGAATTTCCCCAGAAATGGTGGAGGAGGGAAATAATCATCAGAAAGTTGGTTTCCTAAAAGCTGCTAAGTAAATGTGGACATTTAAGAAACATTGATGTTTCCAAGTTGTACGTTAGTTGTACATTTCACGTAAGCGACACGAGTACAGACCTTGGCCTGTGAAAGATCGACTATGAAGCCATTTGAAAATTGTAAATCTTAATGGCCAAGTTTTCTGTTTGCTAAACTGAGTTTACTATACTTAGAATATTGTGATGTCTGGAGAACTCATATTGTAAGCTAACACTAATTGTACCTATTGACCATATAAGAATTTTTATATTTCAAACTTTTAGGCAAAGCAGTAATTCATACGACCAATTAATTCTTTTTTACAAAATGTATGTGTCTGATCATATTGTATATATATATACCGGCTTACAAGAAAAAATTCCAGTTTCAGGGAAATGGTCATCCCTTTTTAAAGAAGTTTATTTGTAATTTAGAAGTGATAATTTTTCATAATCTCTGATGATTCATGACTATTAAAGATGAAGTTAAAGAAACCAATCCAAACCTTTTGGCCTATATCTTGAGCAATAGCATCTTCTGGCTGTTAGGTGCACAAAGTGCAAGGAAAAGCCACGATGGACAAAGATATGAATCGATATGAAACATACAGTATGGAGACAGTGTACAGGTGCATTGAGTGAAAGGAAAATATGGAGTGAGAGAGAAAAGTGAACAGGATGAGAAAGAAAGAGAAATGAAGAGAGTAAACAAAAACAGGCATAACATAGAGAGAGAGGGAGGGGGAGAGAGAGAGAGGGGCAGAGAGAGAGGCAAAGAGAGAGAGAGGCAAAGAGAGAGAGAGAGAGAGAGATACAGGCAGAGAAACGTAGACAGAGATATAACCAAACAGATACAGAAAGAGAATGATAGGGGGGGGGATACAAAGAGAAAGATACGCAGAGATACACAAAATGACGAAATAGTAAAGGAAGGTTGAGCAAAAGAGTTATAATACAATAATAGTACACATCACAACAGAAGAACAGGTTCAGCAATATGTAAATGTACAAAGAGGAACCAAATACAAGAAGAACAGTGTTCAACAGTTGAAAATATTTTTTTTAAAGGGTGGAAATGTAGAGAGGGAGATGAATATTCATAGAAGTTAAAGGATGATATGAATATTCATAGATGTTACAGCATGATATGAATTTAAAGAGACAAATATGATGAGAGAGAAAGAGAGAGAGAAAGAGAGAGGGAAAAAGACAGAAAGAAAAAAACAAGTTAATATCTCAGGAAAGCCCACAATCATGCACATGCATATTAACACAACAGGATTAAAATGTATATCCAGATGAGAAAAGGAATTTAGTTTAAATGCTACATTTATTCCTCATCATATGAAAGGGAAAAAACAACAGCATAGAATTGATTTTCCGAAATTCCATTATATTACTAATCTTTGATTTTTTTTCTTCTAACATTAGAAATTGAATAATATAATTTTCATGGTTATAAGATTAAATTCTATCAAAACTTATGGCAGGCAATTTTTTCTTTTCCTTAGACAATTGGTTTACTTGCCATACAGTGGAGTGAGTTTTGTCTTTTTAGTTTAATTCAAAAAATGGCTGAAACATGCAACGAAAAACTTTTGATTGGAATGAAATATTTAGCATGCAAACTCACACGCCAAGCCATGTTAATAAACAACGATGCTAAATGAATCAAAAGAGCATGGAAATATAGCCAGTTGTTAAGACAACAAATCCCCCCCCCCCCCCCCAAAAAAAAGGATAATTTTATACAAGTATGCTATTCACAGATCTGGCATTCCTGAAGTTTGCAAAGATGATTTTATTAGTTGAAACTTAAAAATAAGCCCTAAAAATCTGCACTATGATGGCTATGTGTTCTTATACCGAAGTTTGCAGTTTCATTCAAGAAAATACCTATCTACAAAATGGGCAAAAAAATCAAAAGGGAGATTGGATAACAAAAAAACATGGATAAGTTTTAGATTGGTTTTGATAGCTTAAAAAAACACAAAATATAGAAAGATATAAAAAGAAAACTATTGTGGGGTGGGAAGAAAGGATGAGAGAGGAGGAGGAGAGAGAGAGAGGAGGAGGAGAGAGAGAGAGAGGGAGGAGAGAGAGAGAGAGGGAGGAGAGAGGGAGTGAGGGAGGGAGGGAGAGAGGGAGTGAGGGAGGGAGGGAGAGAGAGAGAGGGAGTGAGGGAGGGAGGGAGAGAGAGAAAGAGAGAGAGACCCAAATGCAACAATCCTTCTTTCAAAGTTCCTACAGTACTGTTAACTCATATATGAAGCAGGTCACTTCCCCTAATTACCTTTGGCATTAAGTACATTACTGCATGAAATAATGCACTATAGAATAGCTAATGATGATATTTCTTCACACCCAAACTAGAATATTCAATAAATAATCATTTTTGTTGAAATATATAGGGATTTTTGTTAGGTGACAATGAATCAAAACTTTTAATATGATGGTATATGAGATAACAAGGTGAAATAGATGTTCACATGCAAACTTGAATTTTATGGCTGACGAATCATTAGTTTTGCCAATTTGAGCGGATTAACGAATGTCCAGCCATGCAATGGTTAATGGACATGAAAATGAAAGCGAGTCGTCACAATTTGATTCCTGTGCAGGGTGCAAGATGTGCAAGTCTTCTGGTCATTTATAAAGACGAAAGCACCAAGTCTAAAAAAATTTCCTTTCTTCATGGACTTTGGGCACTTCAGGTACAAAATGAAGAAATGCTTTTGGAGCAACGAAATGCTGCGTAAGGTTGCATCATGTGATGGCGTGCTTCGTTCATTCCATCGGCATGCCAAGGTACGTGGTGAACTCACCGCACTGCCTCTACGGGTCATAGCCGCGGAGCATGCGCGCAGCAGGAGGGTTTTCTGGAAGAAGCAATGGCGTGTTTGCGGAAAAGGATATCAATTTTTTGGAGAACTCTCAATAACTACACACTCATGACCAATTTAAATATAACCTTTTATAAACATTGATAATATTTACAAATTGAATTGATGTACTGTTTCATCAATCCTGTGTACAGGATGGTCAATTTTGTTTTGCTCTTTGAAATGTAAATGTGGTACCTTGATGAAAAGCTGATTTTGTAAATGAAATGACAGAGATCTTAGACTGACCTCCCTACTCAAGACTTTCCATTTCAAAATGGTTGCTTTGCATTTGGTAGACTTGTCCTTTTAAAACCTCTCTCATGGATAATATATATGTATTGATAGTTCAAAAATAAGAAAATTTATGTCTGAATGGCTGTAATATGGATGTTATTAGAGTGAGCTGAAAAGACATTCATAGGCTGACACTTTGGACGCTTGTAGTAAATAAAAACGCAGGATATACAACCAGCCCCTAGGAACCTAAAACTCTAGCGAGATCAAATCCTGGAAATTTCACATCAATTATTCAATCCGTTTTACCTTTGTCAAAGTGGATAAAATCTGTGATGAAACTAATTGAAATCTTTCCTCAGTCTTACTTCTAACCCCCTGGCAGATTGAGTAACAATGGAAACTTTGATTTCCCTAATGAATTTCACACGTGCAGAATTCCCAGGGCAAATGTGCACTGCATGTGACTTTATTAAAGAAAGTGGATATCATACAATCATCCTTACTTTTCAACACAATTGGTTTAACTTAAAAAGTAATAAAATACTAAATTCCCTGACCTGGCGTCCTACTTCTTCTTTTTTTCTGCTTGTATCAGAGTTCAGGAGGAGTGTATAAAAAAGAGGTGCCTTATAGCAATTCAAACAAACATTTTAATACTGGGCACACTTGCATCATGTACCTCCATTTTCTCAGTGTTCGACTGATGGTAATTGATTGATTGATAAAGATCCCATATTCCAATGGAATTCTCTCTGTAAAATATCAATCAAAATGAAATTCTCATATACCTATCATGCACATTGGTAGACACCTGGCAACCTTAGAATGGCAAGAGAAATCTGATCAACATCACGTCTGGAAAAAATTCCAAAAAAAATAAATAAAACCCCCTCCCCCCCCCCCCACACAAAAAACAAAATTAGTTCCCCCCTTTTTTTTGGGGGGGGGGGGGGGGGGAGGTCCTTTCCTTCTTCATGCTTTTTTGAGAACCAAACCAACTTTTTATGAATATCTACAAAAGCTTTTGCTATTTTGTTACTTTAGTATTTTAAATCATTCAGTTTATTCTGATGTCTTTAAAAATGCATTTTCAGACCAGACTATCAACCGTTAAAGGGGGGAAATCCGCAAGAAAAACAGAGTAGTAATTTTCAGGATAAACCAAAATCTAGAAATCACTAGATGGCCAATTAACATGATGGATCAGGATTTGTCACGATTTGCCACTCCAGGGTCCCACAGGGTTACATCTTCTAATCTCTAAGATCCATACCTGGGTATCTCGTTTGCAGTTGCCACGATTACGCACTAGACTTCTTTGCTATCGGTTGATAAGGGGATGGAGGAGGGAGGAGGAGAAGGGTGGGGAGCAAATGGTAGTTTTACATGTGAATGAGTGGAACTAGAGAGGGCGACAGACAGGTTATGCAATGCGTAAGAAATGGTTATTAGTATACTCCAAGCTAATGTCACTATAATATGGAGTGAGAGCTGAAACGGTGAGTACATGTAATGTAGTGTTGAGTCAGATGTTGGAAGAGTTCTTTTCAAATTGGTAAATGATTGATGTATCAAGTTTAGAAAATAGAAAATCACCCAAAAAATGTAACATTTCAATGTACTATACAGAGAAAGTTATAGATGATACTGCTAGCATATTTCCAGCATTCTTTTAAGAACTGTTTGATATACATGTATTGAAAGGGATTTTAGTAATGATGGTAAAAAGACATTCAAATTAGGATTTCAGATCTTAACTCAGAATTATAGACATAAAAATAATGATGTAAAATATTGAGTGAAATCAAAGAGCACATTATAAGTAAGCTTTGAAAAATGGAATGCTTTCAAAATATTAACAAGTAACTTGAATACACAACTTATCCTCTTAAATCACAAAAACATCATCGTGAAAATGAGATTTTACAGACTTTCACATTCAAGTAAAAACAAAAAAATGAAAAAGTATGGATTCATCACTATAGTTTCTTGCTTGATATTACACATTTATAAGGGGCTACCCTCAAAGTTCATTTTCAAAATGTTCATATTTATGCATTTGCTTGTTTATAGTATTCTTCTGTGGTTAAAGCCCACACAGTTAAACAAAACGAATTAATTCCAAACGTAATAGAACCCGGTAATAGGATCACCAAGGATTACATCTGAAAGTCATATTGCTGAAAAATAATCTATAGAAAGTGAAAACTGATATTATTCTTTAAAGACCAAAATTTGTAACCAATAAGTCATGAAATACTCAAACTGAAACAGCTTATTAACATAGAAACTGTCCGTAAGTGAAAAGTTGATTTCAGAGGAAATGTAAAGAGGTGAACTTTCTTCTTATATATAATGATTTCCCTTGATTCACTTTGCTAAATACTTGAGAATTGTAACTGACAACAAATATTAGTTCACAAAGTCTTTCTACATCATTCAGAGAAATAATTAGAATGCATACTAGCTTTTACATATTTCAACAATGAACATAACTCAATTTGGGACAATTTCACCTATACAATCACGATCTAGAAAGTCATAAACTCATACATGTACTTAAACATCAAGCTAATTATCTTTTAGCTCTCTGACTCTGCAGGGAAGTATTGGGTTTAATACTGGTTTCTAACGAGAACCAACCAGCATGTTGTCTGTAGAGAGCCAAGAGGGTGTTAAAACACAGGAAAACCTTTCTGGTTCTAAGAAAAAGATTTCAAGGTTTAGTCTTCAAAAGGTGATTGCATCAAAAAATTTCACTGAACAATGGATTTCATAATACGTAACCTTCTGTTTGGAATCAGAAGGACATTGAGTCAAGTGTTTTAACTTGGAGCTAATGCCTTTCGGGCATCAAACATACGATTATTTCCATTGTTCTGCTGTCATCTCCTTGGAGAAGACATTACATTACACAACAGACATCAAATCAAGGCTTACAAAATGAGAAGCCATTCTCTATCTTTCTGGAGAGGCTAAATGATGCCTTGGAGTGGATTATCCTGGGTAATTGGTTTGTAAACCCCCATCTGATGCATGATCCTGTGCTTTGTTTCTAAAGAGGTACCTGGATGTTGAGCAATGATCTAAGTGTCATAGAAAGATCAGAGCCATCTCTTTAGGCATCTCTTGAAGACAATGTCAAAGGATGTGTCCATACCGTGGACTTTCAGACCAAATAGTTTATAACATTCCACTGTTAACATGGAACAAGAACTTGTGCTGTATTTCTCAAAACACCGATACATATGATCCAACATATATTCCTTGCTTGAGTGGTTTCTGACACGAATCCTAAGCTTTGTTTGTAAGAGGTACCTGGATATTGAGCAAGGGTCTCTTACAAATATCAGAGCCATTCCTTTACTAGAATAATCCAGGCTGCATCCACACATCAGCTTTTTAAACCAAATGGTCAATCAAATTTCAGACTGTGTTATTTAATATTAAAAAGTAAAAACAAATTTGTTCTACCATAAACAAATTCTATCCAAACAGGTTAATACATAATTAATTCATGTGATCCAGTTCTTGAGAAGTTGTCTCCAACTTTGATATGAGAAAAATTTAGGGTTAAGACTTGGACTGTGATTGTGTTTTTGTTTGGTTTAGGGAAGGGAATAGTGTTTGGCAAAAATTTAGAAAAAAGTTAGAAATTTGATTTGATTGGTGTTTAAATTAGCCAGTGAGGAACTGTCGCCAGAGGAACACATCATACAATTGTTGAGGTATCCCATACTGCATGAACAGTGAAAATGCCACAGATCCAATGTCTGTACAAATATCTTGATGTGCACTCTGGAACAATGCATAAAATCTCACATTGTATCAAACAGTAAATCAAGATTAAAATAAAACCTGATGGAGTTCACCTATAAAAGACAGAAAAGACAAGGTAATCTTCCAGGGATTTTCGCCTAGAACATAATGACATATTACACTATGAACAGGGCTTAAAAAGGAATCCATCTTTGTAATTACACAATAATCTTTTGTATGAGATTGACATTTACAGGACATTTCCTTTTTTATTTGATTTTCATGACATAAAATGAACTATTTGTGTAGCTTTTTAAGCCATGAAAGATGTATAATGAAGCAACTGTCACTTATATGACAGCAAAAAAATATATGGTATTAAATTAATGAGCAAACAGACGGCAGATATTATACAGTTATTGACTGGCAGGGGGTGTAATATAACATTATTTGGACCGCTGAAGGGAGTTATATTTCCCAAGTGGTTATATTTTCCCGAAGCGCGCAGCGCTGAGGGAAAATATGGTCACGAGAGGAAATATAACTCCCTTCAGGTCCAAAGAATGTTATACACCCCCTGCCAGTCAATAACTGTTATATTAGATAGCCCTTTTTTTGTGGGGGGGGGGGGGGGTCCAAAAAAAAATTGCCCCCAATTGTTTTTTTTCCCTTTTTTTTCGGAAATTACAGAAAAATAATCTGTCGAGATAGTTCAAGAAAGAAAAAAAAACCTTACCAAAAAAAAAATTATACAAAAATTTGGGGGAAAAAAAAAAAAAAATCGAAAAAAAAAAAATTCTTACCCAAAAAAGAATTTTTCGGGAAAAAAAAAAAATTACTCAAAAAAGCATTTTTTGGGAAAAAAAGAAAATGTGGAAAAATTAATTTCAAGGGAAAAAAAAATTCATGAAAAAATTAAATGACCCTCGGTAATGGTGTAACGTGTGTAATTGGCTACATACAGTCCTCAAGAGGGCGACATACACTGATTAAAAATATATTCATTTCACCAGCCGGTTAATATAACACCGAAAAGTGACCGGCCAGGAAAATATAACAATTTGGATCCTCGCAATTGATATCACGTGACGAGCTCTGGACCAATCACATCTCGGTATCTGTCTAAGCTATCTAATATATATATATATATATATATATATATATAGGCTTCTTACAGCTAATGAAAAATATTTTGATGCACATAAAATTGGGTTTCACAATATCAAGTGACAAGCATTTGCATGATGTAAGCACATTGGACCAGAAAGTAGGGTAATATAAATGTGTACTACAGATGATATCACAATTTTCTTGAAAATATGGATGATGAAAGCTACAATGTATACTCTAATGGCTAGTTGCTAGTTAGTATTTTGGACCGTGAGTATTTTTAGAGCCATTGCCAATGGAATTCTCTTATTCCCATAGGCTTAATACAGGATCCAACCGGTTCCCATTGGCAATGGGTTTAAAAAGCAGTTGACTACTGAATTTCCTCATTCCCATAGGCTTAATACAGAATTCAACTGGTTTCTGTTGGCAATGGGTTTAATAGCCTGTTGCCTACCGAATTCTCTCATTCCCATAGGCTTAATACAGGATCCAACCGGTTCACATTGGCAATGGGTTAGCCCGATGACTACTGAATTCTCTTATTCCCATAGGCTTAATACTGGATCCATCTGGTTCCCATTGGTTTAGCCCTTGACTACTGAATTCTTTCATTCCCATAGGCCTAATACAGGATCCATCTGGTTCCCATTGGCAATGGGTTTTAAAAGCTGTTGACTATTGAATTCTCTCATTCCCATATAGGCTTCATACAGGATCCAACTGGTTTCCATTGGCAATGGGTTAGCCCGATGACTACTGAATTCTCTTATTCCCATAGGCTTAATACTGGATCCATCTGGTTCGCATTGGCATTGGGTTTAGCCCTTGACTACTGAATTATCTCATTCCCATAGACTCAATACAGGGTCCATCTGGTTCCCATTGGCAATGGGTTTTAAAAGCTGTTGACTATTGAATTCTCTCATTCCCATATAGGCTTCATACAGGATCCAACTGGTTTCCATTGGCAATGAGTGAACATATTCACAAGAGGAATTTCAGACGTGGATAATAGGAGCTATACTGAACTCTACTACTATTGACTAAACCATCTTTGCTTATCAATGTCCTAGCTACTCACCCCTTCTTGACTCAGTTTCTGAGACCCGCCAAAGAGTTCATCCTCAGTGGCTACGCCGGCACCGAAGAGAGGCACACCCCCTGGAGGTGCTTTTCTGCCAGGCTTGACTTCTTCTGGGTTCGCTATAGAAGATGAAGAAAAAGAGAATAATAAGAAATGAGTCATTAATTATTGCATGATGTTTTTTTTTCCTTCATTGTCTTTGAGTTGAGTTGAGTTGAGTTCAGAAGAAACTACATGCATATAAGTCCTTACTGTATGATAATATCTTTTTTGGGTAAAGTTAACGATCATTTTGAGACATGGTGTTGAGATACTTTAGACCAATACCTCAAGGAGTATGGGTGAGATCCCTGCTTCTGCTTTGAGGCACGTCTGTCTGGTTGAACGACACAAATGTTTCTTTGCTCAGTGACATTTTCTGTGTGGTCAATTCAATTTCCGACATTATCACAATAAATCCAAGCTTCCAACCCGGAACAAACAATATACCGTATCTGAATACTAACACTAAACCTATATGATCAACCCAAAACCACTTGCATCCACAACAGAATGGGAACCTGCAGAAAATATCGCTGATGAAAGTGTTGGGTCAATGGTCCTGCAGGTTTGGATCTTGAAATGTCAAAGCTTGGATGTACCATAAATGCATCATTCTTACTATCCCAGTAAGCTACATTATTACTTTTCTGTCATGGCAACTAAAACCTCTACAGCATCTCTACCATTCATTACAAAGTTGTATTATTCTGCTGTGATGGCACCAGTTGGCTTAAATAATTTGATTAACTTGAAATTACATGTAAGTACATTTTGGTTGCCCCTGCCAAGCGTTCAGATGGATTTAGCAACCTAGATTTTTGCCACTGTTTGAATATCATTCCATGCAATATTATCTGCCAAAAGGGGACTTATTCTGTGTTTTTACGATTTGTGGGCCTGTGTAGAATATACGATCAGTAATATGATACAGTAAAGGATACGATAGTTATCAAGTGAAGATTTCAAATGGCATTGATGGGTAGAAATATCAATGAAATAAAACAACTTTCATAAATGCTTGTTATTTATATGAGTGGAAAGTAACACATCCTGATAGAGAAAGATAAGCAAAAATCACCAAAGATAAACAAAATATGAACAAGAAAAAAAGGGAAACAAAGATACACAGAAATGAAAATTGGTATAGACACAATTCTTACGATAAAGGTAAGGGAATTCACAATAGAATGAGGTTGTGGAGAAGCGTTCCAGGGGCACAGTTTTCTTTCTCAAGTTAAGATTGCCCATTGTCCAAGCGAGCAGAGATACCATTTACATCCAAGAATTTGAAAGAAAAACCAAAACCCAAGATGAGGGAAATTTGGTTCTTCACAAAATGTTGAGTGTCCCAGGCACTAAGTAACGATGAAAGACTTCTCCTTTAATACAAAGCGTAGAGTAATATTCTCAGAGGAGGTTCTATGATATGATCCATAATGATGTGGTGATAAAAGGCCAGCCTGAGAGGAGATGTCTTCAAAGGTGACAATGTCCTAGGGTACTTCCACTTTTCTTTGGAAGCGACGATGACAGACGTTGCAGTCCATGACGAGCATGTCACTCAAATGTTCTTCCCAAAAAAGAATTTCGCAAAATTATGCTCTTCCTAATGGAGATGCATGAAGAGCACGTCTAAATGATATCAATTATCGGCTAGCTGAAAACTAATACAATGCCATGTCACTTCGTCATTGGGAAACTATGAAATGATAGTCGGAAACATGATCATGAGACACGTACATGATTGAATTTGAGACACCGATGTGTTCATGCAAAAAAAAGTTTGGGGTGCTCAGTTTCATCAGGGGACATTACTGCTAAACTAATCCCAGATTTTGTCGCTTCTCATATCTCGTCTATCTATCAACGACCCTCCCAAATTTTCTTATGTTCTCTTTAGCGGTTTCCCCCACTATTCATGGACTTAAAGGCCGCTTGACGGAAACCTGAGGCTCATAGGCCTTCTTCAGTGAGTCTTTGAGAGGGGGTTTGTTTGTAGATCAAGGTACATGGCCAGTCAATTTGGGATCCTACTCCTACAGTAGTTGTACGTGATATACAGCATTTATTACTCATCCATCGTGTCAAGTTTGATAGTCGAGACTATTGATGTCTGTGGTTTCTTTGTGACTTGTCTCGCTCTTAACTCGCTGGAAGCTTCTGGTAACAGTATTTAAGTGTTAATATTCTCATTAAAGATGTCATAGTAAAAAAAGCTTAAGTATTATGCTACAGTCTACCAGTATTCAAAGTATTATTATTTTTATTTTTTTCCAAAGTATTATTGCACAGAAATAATGTGTACTGGGACAGATCAGCTGACATTTATTATGCTTCACATTCAGATGCATGCCTTTAACAATTTTTTGTTTTTGTTTTAAGAACTAGAGGAGATATCACACATATCATTAAGAGATGAGATTCATACATGGTATGATTTATTAAATGTAATCCTTTTAATCTAGAATTACTTTAATTCATCCTTCATCATTTAAGAACTAGCAAATAATTTCTTCTTCCTCCACCCCAAATATGATACTGAAACAAAAAGTCTGATGTTTCACATCTTTCTGATAAGAAGAGACTAATTTACTGAATTTCAGCAGAATTCTGAATGAACTTTAATAGTAATAATGTTTTATCACTTCTTCACTTTCAATTTAGAGAATCAAGTTGAAACTCAAAAAAGGCAAAATTACAATAATCTACCGCTAATAACAATGTCTTTCATATCTTGAGCTATTCTAACTGGTAATGATAGTGCAGGAATCTAACAATTTACACCTTTTCTCCCTTTTTCCCCTAAGAAAAAGAGAAAAATAATGAGGATGATAATTTTGAATATGAAATACAAGCTATGACTAATAGGAAACGAGTGAAGCAATTCGCCAGCTGGCTAACAAACTCACAGTGAGAGTTGCATCAAATTTAGCACGCTACGGTGCGAGAGGGGAATCCGATTAATATCTGGGGTAAAAACAGGGAAATTAGGGCAAGAACTATGGGGACCCTAGGTGAACGGTTTAGAGGGCCCGCAAAGGTGCACAGTAATTGACTTGGACATGAATGTTCATGGAATACATTGCTTAGATCATGTTTCCAACCACAAGGACCAACAAATTCTCTATTAAAAAACAATGGTTTGAGCAGACAATGAGCAGAAAAAACATTCTTACACATGCGGTCCTATCGTTTTGTAATTTGTGATTGTGAGTAAACATGAAAGAAATCAATCCATGACTCATTTTGCAAACTGAATATTTTTTTTTAAATGTTTAAAATGAGTTGGTGGTGACTGACTACAATGTTTGGAAGGCCTACGATCACCAAGTTGGCTGTCTACCTAAATTTGAAAAGATTGGTTTACTGTAGCTCATAAAAAGAAAATTGGCAGCCATTCAAAGGTGCTATAAATATGCTGACATGGACATTAAATAAAATGCATTCTAGTATAAAAAATGATGTTCGATATTTTGCATTCATGCGTAAGTTACCATTTTTCCACATATCAATGTATAAATATCTCTCCACAGTTTTAAACTTCACATACATGTAAAAATGTCATGTTTTCAATGCAGCTTTTTAATTGATACACAAGGACTTGGCAGAAAATCTTGAAATATAAGACAAAAAAGATATTGCATACACTGGAACTCTCTTCCCCCTCATTTGAATGAGTCATAAAAGCCCAGATATTAACCAATCAGAAACTAAGGATAAATGTTAATACTATATTCAATGCAAGCAAAATGAAAATGAATTCATCTCTGACATGATAATATTCTTACATTTCAGACATACAGGAAAAAGATCCTTCCACATTGTGTTTGTTAGAAGTCTAAGTATGAAAGACCAATTTCCTTTGCCAACTAGTAAAACTTGTAAGACAATAATGATTTCTACTTTGAGGGGATTTGTTCCTTGAATCCAAATGATCTCTCACTATGGAATTAATTATAACAAGACTCGCTCTACCCGAGAACTGCAAGGGGAAAGCAGACAATGATAAACTTTTAATGGTATTTAAGCTAATGCAAGCGTGAAGTGGAGATTCTACTTGTGATTGGACTCAATAGTTAGGTTCATACGACACTCCATTAACGTTTAGTCATGGTTTGAAACTTCACAGTTATCTTGCAGTTAGAACGGTGTGGAAACAATTGTGGTTTAATAAAAAACTTTCAGTTTACTCAAAATTATATACCATGAGCGATAAGATTAGAATGATAACTACATCCAAGCAGCTGGGAGGGGGCAGGGGACGTCTCCTTACTTGAAGTTATATGCCCGTGTGTGCGGGCGGACGCAAATAACTTCAAGGTTACGTCACCTTGTAGTTCAAATTAATGCTTTTTCCACTTTGAATAAGTGTTCTCGAACCGTGTGAACCCTTGTAATTGTTAGCGGATCGTGGTTAAAAACTTTGACGTTTTGGTAACCAGCTAAGTTTAAGACAAGAACAGTCTCATGTGAACACAACCATTGTCTTACAAGGGGAGATGTATAATGCTGCTTGAATGATCCTGTACTTCAACAAGAATGAGGAGAGCTTCCAAGAGGCGAGATCAATTAGCGTAATTCCTGTTACTCCCAGGGAAATCCAAACGAAGTCCCCTCAACCCTCGCACACTACCCCCACAGGTGATCGCCCAGGCCTTGAGTCAGATTTCCAGAGGAAGATGCCAAAGCCTTCATGTGGGGCTGCACTCTGCACGTGCCCCTGACGGACATGAACTAGCGGCTCACGTTGCGCGAAGAAGGGCCTCCCAGGTCTTCCTTCAAATAACTAGAGCTTTTTTTTCTTGATCTCGTCAATCTCATCATCAGTGAAGGATATAAGCTCTAAGTTACATCACATGGTACAAGCTAAGTGGCCATGATTACCATTAATATCAACGTATCCATTTTTTTATAGAGAATTTCATAAAATAATTCATTCATGAAAACTTTCTCTGAAAATATAGCATGAAGTAAAAAAAAAAATTCTGTTTGTGTCATTTAGGAACAAAATTTACATTTACTTGCAATCACGAATAGCACACTCAAACTTCTACTACATGCACTGAACTCCTCTTTATGGCCATGTTTTCTTTCAATAGGCAGAAAGTCAATAGAATTTCAATGATGTTCATTTTTAAATATCTTTATTACTACTAGTTACCATGAAAATCAGACAAAGTGGGGGCTGTTACACAGTCTGTTTGGGACAGGTATCACAGCTACATAGCTGGCGCCCAAGCTCGCAAAGAAGGAGAGCTATGAGGAACTAGGGGTGGTTGGTCTATGTCATCGGAAAACTCATCATAATGGCTAGTTCCAAGGTCCCTGTCTCAAAAATATTGTCCAGGTACATGGGTACCAAAGCGGGCTTTCAAAACAAGCCTCTCTTGAGCAATGAGTAGGCTTCAGCAGGAAGAAAAGGGGAAGAGCCCCCATGCAGACACAGGATCTTTAACTCATATCCTCTACGTATTTAAAAAAAAGATCTTTTAAAACATGATTTTAATGGCAGTACTAGATCTTGAAAAATTGTTTCAAAACTATTCAGCTGTTTAAGCAGCCCTGTTTGTGTTATTGTGCTCTGATGGGAAGGGGAAGAGCCCCCCTGCAGACACAGGACATTTAACTCATATCCTCTACGTATATGTGCAGGGCTCTGATCAAGGGCACCTCAGTGTTACATATGATGTGAATTTTAAAAGTCAATTATAGACTGTGGCAACATTATTTTTGTAATCTGCAAACATTATGCAACATATAGCTAACAAATCAGACCTTAACAAATTGCCGTTAAGTGGCAATCAGTAGCTAAATATCACATCATCAAAAATGTTACGTACATAACTCGGTGTCCACTTCATGCTGATATTTCCCTTATAATTTTAATTTTTCTGACAAAGTACATTAGATGTTAAAACATACTGTAAACAAAACTCAAACCCATTGCCATATATCAACTTTTTTCAATTTAGTTATTAGAATATGGCCAAAACAAATGTGGACACCGAGTTATGTACAGTACATCTTATTCTCTTCATGCTTTCTCTTTGCCTCATTGTCAGATATGGTTTTGCATTAGTCTAATAACGACTTCAATTGAAGGAATGATGTGTTTCCTGAATGAAACATAATTTGCAATGTGTAAATAGTTTGTAAACTACTATTACAGGACTGAAATGTAAGATTTCTGTACTTACATATAATCGTACATAACTGTGGACACCAAAAGTAAGTAGTTTTACATTCAAATAATATTTAAATTCTTGTTCCTTAAATTCAATAAATGTTTGTTTAAATGAAAATGCAGAAGGGTGCAATTCACGCTGTATGGAATAAATAAATTTATTTATGATAATTATTTCAAATTTTTGATTGGTAGTAACGTACATAACTCGGTGTCTTTTCATAATGGTGTCTTAGTTATGTACATGACATGAAAAAGTTCAAACTGCAATATTTTGTAATATTCTTCTCACCAAATCAGACGTGTGTATGTCTTATACATTTTTTACTACCTTACCATGACAAATAACTAAATATAGGTGGTCTTATTGGAAAAACAAAACATGGAATACGTACATAACTGTCACGTACATAACTCGGTGTCCACATTCATTGTTGATTAAATAACACATACAAGTTAAAATGCGGAATCCAATGTTATCAGTGCTCTTCATTCACCTATATACACCATTACATTATCATTTTGAAAGAATACAACATGTTTTTGTATAGATTCTGTTGCACTGGTATGTACATAACTGCAGGACACCAAACATTTTCCATTTACAGAAATCAAAATATTTTTAAAACGATGACCCAGAATGAAACGATCTGATTGGAAATCAAAGATAAAGTGAAACTAAACATTATAACATTGCAATCTTGTAAATAAATCAATTATTTATGCACCATTTTTCAGTTAGTAAAGTTTGAAATTTGCAGGACACCAAAGTTATGTACATATCACAAAAATTGTATCACATGTAAATGGAATAAGAAAGTAAAATAATAGGAATTAACTCAACAGAAATGTTAATTATTACATAGATTCTACATCAAGATAAAAAAAAATCATAAGTTTTGCATCCCATTAGTAAAAAATCTGGTAACCAATTAGTGCATGTTTTGAATGTAACATTAAAAGTGCTGAAAATAGGCCTTTTTACATCATAAAATTGCTCTAAAATCTTTAATTTGAACTCAATGAAGCTGAAACCTTGTTTGGAGCTTCCCCTGATGGTACTTTCTAATATAAAAATGCTAATTTGTGTCTGGGTCTCATGGTTTTGGATAATTAAACAATTTCCCAGTGTTCAATCTAAGGGTACCCTTGATCTGAGCCATGCACATATCTTTTGCTTTTTTCAACATAGTATGAGATCATCTATCAAAACATGACTTTAATCACAATGGGAGATCTGACTTGAAACGTAACTTGAAACATTATTCACTCTACACAGTCATGTTTGACTCATTGTGCTGACTGAACTTCAGCATGATGTAAAGGGGAAGAACCCCCTCCTGAGAGAGGATCTTTAACTCATATCCTCTACATATATCCCTTGCAACCTATGAAATCAACAAAATATTGACACCTCGAAATGTTCTTTGAAACGCTATTCAACCCTAAATATGTATCCAGTCACGAATGAACTTTGCAATGATGAGAAGGGGAAGAACCCCCTATGGAAACCGGATCCTTAACTCCTAGCCTCTACATATAACACTTGCCACCTATGAAATCATCACAATGTGACATCTTGAAACATTCTTCAAAACGCTATGACAACCCTAAATATATATCCAGTCACGATTGAACTACACCATGATGAGAAGGGGAAGAGCCCCCTGTGAACACAAGATCTTTACCTCATATCCTCTATGTATATCTCTTTCAGCTTATGAAATCATTACAATAAGACACTTCAAAACGTTTGAAACGCTATTCATCCTTAAATAGATAACCAGTCATGATTGAACTACACCATGGTGAGAATGGCAAGAGCCCCGTACAGACACAGGATCTTTACCTCATATCCTCTATGTATATCTCTTTTAGCTTATGAAATCATTACAATAAGACACTTCAAAACGTTTGAAACGCTATTCAATCCTAAATATAAACCGAGTCACGATTTAACTACACCATGATGAGAAGGGGATGGGCCCCCTACATATGCAGAATCTTTACCTCATATCCTCTATGTATATCTCTTTCAGCTTATGAAATCATTACAATAAGACACTTCAAAAACGTTTGAAACGCTATTCAATCCTAAATATAAACCAAGTCACGATTTAATTACACCATGATGAGAAGGGGATGGGCCCCCTACAGACACAAGATTTTTAAGTCATATCCTCTATCTCTTTCAGCTTATGAAATCATTACAATAAGACACTTCAAAACGTTTGAAACGCTATTCAATCCTAAATATAAACCCAGTCATAGCTTAACTTTTCCATGACGAGAAGGGGAATGAGCCCCCTACAGACACAGGATCTTTACCTCATATCATCTATGTATATCTCTTTCAGCTTATGAAATCATTACAATAAGACACTTCAAAACGTTGTTTGAAACGCTATTCAACCCTAAATATAAACCCAGTCATAGCTTAACTTTTCCATGATGAGAAGGGGAATGAGCCCCCTACAGACACAGGATCTTTACCCATATCCTCCAAGGATATCTCTTTCAACCTCAAAAAGCTTTAAAAACAGAGGTAATATTTTTACTTCAGGAAATAGGAGGGGAGAGCGCTTGCCTTTAGAATTGAAACAGCGCTGTGAATTGTTGGTGTAGCATTTGGATGTATGTGCATTGCATCAATGCATTGTACTTGCTACTCCATACAGTGTACAGATATGGAATTGATCAATAATGCTCAAAATGATCCTTAAAAAATTACTTGTAAAAGACAACTTCACCAGAATAATTAAAGAGAGGGGAGATAATTATCAGACATGAGAAATGGAATACCATGGAATAAAATGCCAGCAAACATATCTGGAAAATTTGTGCTCATAATATTATTACTGGTTTAAAAAAAAAAATAATAATAATATAGAAAAGCCAGGAAAAAATGCATCAGCTGTGTTAATGAAGCAAGAAGAACGGAAAACACTGTCAAAAGATGTTTACTTCCAGCTATGTGGAGATCTGATAAACTTTCTTCAGGGCACATATTCAACTTTTGTCCCTCATTGAATATAAATTGAATTATCACTTCAAAATGATAAAGATCCCCCTACAGATAGTGAAACTTAGATTTATAGAAAGCAATAATCCAGAAGAAAATATTGAGTTCCCATTTGATCATCAAATTGCAAATATGAGAGTCTAAAGATGAGATTTACTTTCACATTATATATAAAAAAAAAATAATACTAAAAGATAACATCAGAATACACATCATTCTTACCTGAATTGTATGAATGTATCTATGCACTGATCTCACAAAAGATATGATTGTATGAAATATTCCTCTTAATTACAAGCCAGAGAGCACTTTGACGACAAAAAGTTAGCATTCCTCCAAAGAAGAAAAATAAACATCTGCGAGGGAAGATCAACGTTGGAGTGAGACACCCCTAATGATCTTTCACGGGCCTTGCCCAGCTTTAGAACACTTGTAATCCCCAGTCACGAAGAGCCTCACCCCAAATAGATCCCTCTCCGAATCATAAACCGGAGAAATGGCACGGACAGGTTGCCAAGACCACAAATGCCGGCTCTGTCATCAGAGCAAACTTTCACCCCTCTCTACCCCCTCCTCTCTTCTCTCAATCGGAGTCCGTCTAATGCTTCCTCCCTTTCTCCTTTCCCCCAACTCATAACCAATTTCCTTTTCTCATTTCTGCAGTCAATATTTTTACATTCTGAAGTACGACAAGTGCAATATTTTCCTTTTTCCTCTTTTGTTGCAGAACTTTCAGTGTGCATCCCTATCTCTACCACAGTAGTTAAATCCTATGTTACTTTATCCTTTATTTCATTCAGACTTATCATTTCTTACAACAATGCTCTTACTCTTTTTTACTGAACTCACATCTTTTTTTAATAATGTTTCAATCTTTATAAAGGTATTTTCCATTACTTTGCATCTAACTTTTTCACCTTCAAAATCCTATTAATTATCACATTCTCAACTTGTACCTTCTGGAGCTGGAGATCTCAACATGTTGTTAATTTTACTTTTATCTTGCTCCATCAACATTTTTTCCCCCTTTTTTCCTTCTGTCCATCTCTTTCTCCCTCTGTCTGCTTTAATTCTCCCTGCCTATTCCCCCTTGTCTCCCTATTTCCCCCTACATCTGCTATGCCTTTACACCTTTCTCTGTGAGTCACTTTCTAACTTTCTACCCCTACCCTATTCTTTACATGAGCTATGTTTCATGGACAAGTGTCTTCACACCTCAACACCCCCTCTCCCTAGCTATTCCCCCTCATCTCTGTCGGGACATTGAACATTCTCCAACCTCCAACCCCTTCTCGCCTCTGATCCTGTCATTGCCATAGACAGCTTGTATAAATTTGAGCATAATTTGAGGTTGGAGGTAACAATACATTGAGTCAGTTGGGTTCCCCACTGTCTCTATTGTATTTTTCTTTCACATTTCACTATAAATGCAATAGGGTTGAGGTGAAAAGGGGTGGGGGTGGTTCCTTTACACTTTTCCTTGCCCCTACGGTGCCATAACATGCTGTGAATCATCATCATAATCATCATTATCACCATCATAACACAGCAATATTGGGTTTTAGTCTATGTTGTCCCATTCTTCTATGCATGCATCCATCTTCTCACCCAATATTTAGGTGGTTTATAAAAAATAGCAAAAGTGAGAGAAAAAGTTTATTGACAGTTTGAGAAAATTCAAATTCAAATTAAGGAAGTTATGAATTTTTGAAAATGTAATCAATGAAACACAAATTGGCAACTCTGTGACATATCTTTCAATGTCCTTGTCCCATTTGATTTGTACTGCAATTTCATAAATTTCCATTTTCTTAATAATTAACAAAGGAATAGATTTCTTTGTGTAAAAAAAATATTTGCAATGATTATATCTAGGGTTCATATCTACTTTAGATAGATAAATGATACCAAGTTAGCCATTATTTTTTTCAAACCATAGATTAAAAAAGAAGACTGGATTCAGTTTTATCTTGTTCCCTATCATTTTCCCCATGTCCATGTAGGTCAGAGATATGATACCCAGTCCACAATTGGTGGACTGCCAAGGGAGTTTAATGTAATAATCCTCCCCAGTGATAATGATACATAGGATTTGTCAAGAGGGGAACCTCATTTTTGAAGGGCTATCAAAAGTTATCTTTGATATCACAGCCAATGTGCCTCAAAGGATTTGACTATTTCTTCTCTATGAATTTATAATAAAGCCATCTTTACAAACTAAAACTTTTAAATTACAAAAGGCTTGTTTTTCTTATATCTGAAAAGAGCAATATATATTAAATGTTAAAATTTAAAATTATTAGTCAAAACATGCATTGTTTAGAGTGTAATTATCTTGTCAATTAAAGCACTGATTATGGTCAAGCTGATAATCATCACAAAAGACAATATATGTGACACTGTGAATGTAAAGACTGAGCAAGCACTACAACAATTATAAGCATTCATTTCACGATGAGAATCTTTGAGCTGTACAAAACCCTTTAAACAAAAATCTCCTTTTTGTGCATGTTTTTCTTTGAACAGGAAGGGTTTATGAGAGAAGGAATTAGATGGGAAATGGGGTAAAAAGAGGAGTTTCCTGCAGGGGACAGAGAGCCCTGTTTAGGACTGTCGTCATCAGCTCGAGATTGCCAAATAACCTGCTATTTTAACTATCCAGATCGCAAATTATCCAGCTAATTTGCGTCTTCATCAGCCCGCAGTTGTAGTTAGCGGGTTATTTGGGAGAGATAATCATCCTAAGATATCTTGGGCTAGTTTGCAACATATCCCGCTATTTGTCCGGTGCCCGAAGACTCGCACTATGCGCAAACGCTGAGCAAAATTTCTCAAGCTAATTTCTCGAGCTCGAGTTTTGAGTTTTGAGGTCGAGTCTCGAGCTGATGAACATGCGATTTGTAACTTTGGGATATTTTTCCCAAATAAAAAATAGCGGGTTATTTGGCAATCTGGAGCTGATGAAGACAGGCCTTTTGTTAGGAGTTCAACATCAAGGACACTCTGCCGAACTCCCAGGGAAGTCGTCAATTGACAATCCTGGTACATGTAGGTCTGTGATGAAGGGGGACATGTGGTGACTCAGCCTTGATGTACAGGGAGGGAGGATGGAGGAGAGTCAACAAGTGTCTTGAAGATGAGAGAGAAAGGGTGATGGGGTGGAGAGGGGGAAGGAGGGATGTTTGGAGAGAGAGAAGAGAGAGGGGGAAGAGAGAGGGGAAAAGAGAGGGGAAAAGAGAGAGGGGGAAGGTGAGAGGGGTGAGAGAAAGAGGGAGAGAGGGGGAGAGAGAAAGAGGGAAAGAGGGAGAGAGGGAGAGAGTGAGAGTGTGTGTGTGGAGTGGAAAGAGAGATAGAGAGGGAGGTAGGAATGAAGAGAAGAAGGGAAAAGATGGGAGAGATGGAGTGGTGAGTGGAAGGGAGAGAGAGAGAGATAGAGAGAAAGAGAGAGATGGAAGGAAAGTCCCAAGATGAGAGCGAAGTGGTGATAGTTGGAGAGAGAGTGAAAGAGAAAAAGAAAGAGAGAGAGAGATAGGGAGGGAGAGAGCACATACATGTAAGAGAAATAAAAAGGGTGGGGGTACGAGAAAACAGGACCGGTACATGTAGAGAGGACTAAAAGTAAGGGGCAAAAAGTTGTTAACAGTAATCGAGGACAGCAAAAGAAACAGAAAATACCAAACTATTGATCAAACAAATGATTTTAAAAAATAAAAAATAAAACATAAACAAAATATAATTTGCACATGAGGGCACAAGCAATACAGAGCAAACTTTCAGGATAACTCAAACATCAAGGGAATTTATGCATGAACGCTAACTGGGCATTAAAATCATTGTCTGGCACAAAGTGATAAAAATCTCACAACTCATCAAGTAGCATTAACAGATTAACAAAACGACAGACGACCCTCTCGCTCAGTTCTCAAAATAAAGAATGCTTGGGTATGAATTAGGTTATGTCTAATGACCACTCATAGCTTCGAGCCAATACTATTTTCTTAACTCAATCAGGAAGCAACTAATTTCCTAATAATCATGCTCTCAAAGGAACATTACATTCAAGCACAATATTAAATGAATACAACAGTGTTGCAATCCACTGAATTTAAAATATATATGTCAATCTTGGCTTTAATGGAATATACCTGGCATGACTTGCAAGAATTTTAAGTGATTTTGAGCTTACAATGGTGTGTCTCTTTTGGAAAACATGTTCTCATGTAGGATGAAGTCAAATCAACTTGAAGAAGATTGCAACAACTCAGTCACACAAAAAGTCATATACTGCGCTTGTAATAATAATAATAATTATAATAGTAACATTGAAGTAGAGCTTAATACAAATTTGTCTAAGCGCTGTACCCCAGCTTTAGCATCAGATAATATCTTCCTACCAGGTAACCATTTACTTACTTACTTACTTACTTACTTACTTACTTTACTTTACTTTAATCCATCGATGTTGGTAGGACAGAGCCTGTTCATCGATCGATTGAATTCCTTTGCATCAATACTTCTGTTTGTTGTGGTTTCGTGTCGAGGTGTGTGTGTGGAGGGTGGAATAGTTCTGCATTCTTCTATTAACTTTCAAAGTCATATACTGAAGGTGATTTCTTCCAATAGTTATCGAGTTTGTTTTTGAAGGCATTTACAGATGGGGCATTAACCACTTCTTCGGATAGGCTATTCCATGTGTCCACTACTCTATTCAAGAAAAAGAATTTCCTGATGTCGAGATGTGCAAATGTCTTCTCTAGTTTCAGAGTATGGCCTCGTGTTCTGTGTTCCTTGCATAAATGTAGTAGGTTTGTCTGAGTGGTGTATAAGCCATGGAGGTACTTGTAAACATCAATCATATCTCCTCTCTTTCTGCGATGGGCAAGAGACGGTAGCTTCAGGTATCTCAGACGTGTTTCGTATGGAAGATTCTTCAGACTAGGCACCATCTTTGAAGCTCTTCGTTGGACGCTTTCAAGTCTCTTCTGTTCACCTATCCTGTATGGTGACCATGCAGCTTGTCCGTACTCCAAGACGGACCTTACAAGGCCTATGTACAAGAGTTTTAAAGTGTCCGTGTCCATGTTTACGAATGATCTTCGTATCACCCCCAGTAGCCTGTTAGACCTGGATATAACATGGGAGATGTGGTCTTTGAAGGTCAGCTTAGAATCGACAAGCACACCAAGATCCCTTTCCACTTTAGATTCTTTCAGGATTGTAGTTTCATTGCCATTCTTCATGCGATAATCATAACTTGAGGGGGACCTGCCAATTCTCAACACAGTACACTTCTCAGGGTGAAATCTAAGCTGCCATGTATCTGACCATTCCTGCATCTTTATCAGATCATCCTGCAATTTCTGGGAATCTTCGTAGGTGTCACATCTGGCATACAGTTTCGTGTCGTCTGCAAAAAGCTTAATTCTGGACTCTATGAAATCAGGAAGATCGTTTATGTAGATCAGGAATAACAGCGGCCCGAGTACACTCCCTTGCGGAATTCCACTCAGCACTGATGACCATTCCGACCGTTGACCCTTCACTACTACACGCTGTCTCTATCCAACTAAGAATGCTTTGATCCATCCCAGTGTCTCAACCTGGATGCCAAAGGCTTCAACTTTCTGCAGCAATCGATAATGGGGTACTGAATCAAAAGCTTTCATAAAGTCCATGTAAATTGCATCAATGTTACCTCCCTCTTCTAAGATATGTGTCCAGTCGTTGAGTACTTCTAACAGATGAGTGGCACAGGAACGACCAGCAACGAAGCCATGTTGGTGTGCAGACAACATCTCATTTGTTGATAGGTGTTTAATGACTGCTGACCAAAGCGATGTCTAGTTGGTTGGTGCTGATGCTGTATAAGAAATGCATCTCTTGTTGCCTCTAGGAATTTGCTGGCAGGACGATTCAATCCTTTGTTGCATGATTCTGTCTCCCAGTCTATTTCAGGAAAGTTGAAATCCCCTAGGAGGAGTTTGTCACAATTTCCACAGACACCAAATTGTTTAACCAATGTACACAACTCATCATTTGCTGCCTCTGTACTTCCTGGGCTTCTATAAACTAGACCAATAAGAAGTTTTTTTGAGTTTGACATTGAAATCTCTGTAAACACTGCATCCTTAAAAGCATGATTTGTCATTCTGGTAGATTTCTCCGCTTTCAGAGAAAGATTTACATGTGTCACCTGGGTGGAGAGTGGCCAGTGTATATTAATGTCTTGCCATATAGTCTAGAGACATATCAACTAGATCACAGCTCCACAGGACAATGATAACAATAGCTTTATCCAGCACATTATAGCACATTTTTTTAAACGTCTCTTTCTATGAGCTTTAACTTGAATAAAGGGGATTTATATCACTCATTTTCAGGCTCACAAGGTGATCAAACCAAATGGTATTTTAAGAAATATGACACCCACACGTGATCGCAGCTACTTCAAAAAATGAACTCAGAGGTAATTAGAATACCCTGTTGTTCAGTATATCTCATAGAAATACAAAAATACCTGTCTTTCTTCAGAGCCCATCAACATTTCCTTCCTTTTAACAACCCTGTACTAAAAAAAACTACCTCTCCTTATTCTTAGAACATGAATCATGAGCTATTTCTGGCCTTTCTTTAGCTAGATCTAACCTCCTTTACCTCATGCAGTCCCACAGAGTGTAATACGTGTGGGTGCTGTAAGAAACCTTGGCACACCCTAGCAGTAGTCTGCCAAGGTCACTCTGCATCTTATAAAGCACATTCACCCTCAGGTTCAATATGAAAGAGGGCAGCCAATTCATCAAGTCATGATTACATTCAAAGAGGTTCATATTTTTCATATTTAGCATGTCCTTCCAGAGTAAAGCACAGTGCCTCGTTCACACGCGATGCTGTGAATGACCTCAAAAAACATGACGTGGCAAAATCAAAGGCAAATGGCAAGTAAGCGTGATCAATAGTAGTTGCTGTAAATAAAGGCACTAATTAATCTTTGTCAATACAGAATTTTTTTTTTTTTTTTTTTTTTTTAATGATTTTTTAGATTTAAAAAAAAATTAAAAAAAATAAAATTATGCCTCAACTGTTTATTGATGCAGTTTACCACCAGTTGTATCCTCTCGGGCAGGTAAAAGGGTCTTAATGAGTATATATATATAAGAACATCTAGAGGTTTTGCGGTGAATGATTAATTCTATAGTGATTGGTTTACAGGAAACCATGTGAGTAGTCCTGAAAATGACTGTTGGGGTTTGAAGGTGGATAGAAAAAGAGAGAGAAGAGAAAGTAGTTCCTGTTTTGTTCCGAGAGGAGCTACTTCTTTTTATTTTAAAAATCCTTTTCAGGACTACTCAAGTGATTTTACCAATCAGTGTATTTAACACCATCCTATATGTCCGTCATAAAAATGACCCTTTGCCGATTCCATTCCAGATTCTTATTACACACTTGTTATCCAAGAATTCCCTAGCTACCTTCATCAGGAAAGAAAGCCTTTCTGCTAACAGTTATTTCACCAACAAGAACTCTTGCGCTTGCTCTGTCACCCTCCACAAAAATAAATAATGACTGGAAAAAAGATGAAAGAAATCTTAATCCCTGCAGGATATGAGTTTAGGATCGTCTGTGAATCACACGCTGGAAGCTTGTTCTTTTAATACAAGAAAAACAATCACTCTACCAGGAGCGAAATCAAAGAAAGAGAAAAATCAAGAGATAGAAAGGAATGACTACAGAATTTAATCGGGAGAGTATTTTCTCATCCCCTCTTTTTCAGAGGAAAAGTAAGGAGGAATAGCGAGAGAGGTGTGATTTGGTATATGACAGGAAATTTGAGCTTGATTTCTCCCGGAAGTTTGTCATGAAAAAAGATACCTTATGGAGATTACTTTCCAGTTCTTATCTTACATTTTTGTTATTTCTGTAGTGTTTTAAACAATTACTGTATGTTTAATAGATTTTCCTGATACCTTGAGTAGCAAGGTGTCATTTGTGGTGCAGTAAGGGAATACTTTCTCACATTTACTTCCTACTTGTAACGCACAATTCAGGAAGGAAATAAGGCTCATATTTGAAGGGGATATTCTTAAAAAGACCATTTTCATCATGTAATTCAAATTCAATTACTAAATCTTTGTTAATGCCAAGTTACAAATTAATTAATTCACCTGTTTCAAATAATTGTATTTCAATAGTCAGAATGCAAATTGCCTTCGGTACGTGTGGTGAGGTAGGGCAAATCCTATATAGCAACAACTAATGTATGCAATTTGCATTCTGACTATTGAAATAAATTTATTTGTAATTAAATAATTTGTAATGAGGCACTTAAACAAAGATATATGGATTAAATTTGATTACATTATGAAATGGCCAATTGAATCAGGTGTTATTATATCCTGGTTGTCAACATAATTATGAATATTGACTGTAGAGGCAGAGTCATTGATACGTGCATATCATCTTTCTTTAAATTGGCAACCTTCTGATATATCCGTTTATTAAAAGTATGAATTTCAACCCAGATGAAAATGATGACTAAACATGTACATACATCAGTAGAGTCACTGATACACAGATATCATTCTTGAATTGGCAACACGCCGAGGTACATCATAACAAATTTAACGTCAACCCATAAGAGAAGTGATAATGATCATATGCACACATTATCCTAAAATTGGCAACCTTCTGGTATACCATACTAGAGGTATAATTATTGATATGACCTAACAGGTCATATCTTAAATTAGCAAACTTTGGATGTATTAGCTTAAACATGGTGACAATTAAAAATGTTATATGATCATAAAAGTAGGAAGAATCACAAAAGTGTCCAAAATACTGAATTTCGCCAGCTACATTGTAATGGTACGAGGTAAATGTTAACTGGCTTCTTGGTACGTATGACTCCATGAAAATTTTGTATGTAAAAGACAAAGAGACGGCAAATCAGTTGAGACTTTACAGTAAGAAACATTACAGACAAGAGGAGTGCACATGACTAGAAGAAACATAAAACATAAATGAGTATTCTTACTCTCATACAGACCTGTACAAACCATAAATGATTATACTCTTGCCTTTTGATATGATTGATATAAAAAATGAAAGCTTGACTTACTGACAATGTCCTCGTAAACGTGGTCTGACGTTACATCCCTGCGGCCAGCTGCAGATGGCTTATCATCAAACAGTCCTCCCTGGGTTAGAAAATAAGAAACAAGATTACAATGATATATAGCCATTGCCACCACCTTCACATCCCTACTGTTCTTCCAAACCTGCGGCAACCTACGGATTGAACGAAAATGCCTTTCTTGGCAGAGTGGTTAAGCGTAAAACTTCATGTGATAGTGACATGAAATCTTTAGAGGGTGTTTCTAAAGGGGCAAGGGATTTTCTCAAGAACATTCATGACCACGTTGGGTTAATCATCATCGTGACGGCAGCATCCTCAACAACTGACACCAATGTCTAGGTGCTCTTTCAGGTAGGTGATCGGGTGGCTGTCGATACCCTGGAAGGGACTATGCGTCATCCATTCCACAACCTTTTTGTTGTCACGATTTGACTCTTTAGACAGGTGATACATCACTTTGCATTAAACAACACGCATCTCAACACGCCTAACCAAATACATTCTAGTGGATGTACATCTCATACAGCAGCTATCAAACTGCTAAAACAGCAGACATGTATACTTTCTTGTGAGAGCGTTTGGAACAGACCTCAATCAATACCCCCTCAAGAATCCTGGCTACTCGTACAGCCGCTTATACTGTGTAAGTTTGAGAGATCCTTCTATATAGACCTTTCTCACTGTACCCTTTAAAAATTCCTATACATCTTCCACTACAAGACTAAGTTTAAAACTGACCGAAATCTGACTGCCCTTGAAGCGTTTGATGGCAGTGGGTACGCTCCTGCACGACCTGGACAACCACTTGCGGATCGGTGAGACGTTCTTGTATCCTTCAACCGTCATAGAGAAATTTCCCTGGTCCAGTCTCATGATGGCACGACTGTCACCATATGTGGCCAAGCACACAAAGATGTCATCCTTACTTGCATCAGGGGGGAAGGCAATTGCCATATCCCCCAGCAAAGATACCGGTAGGTAAAACCCTTAACAAGGAATCCTGCAGGATACCGCCTTAGGAGTGAAAGAGGGGTAAAGAAATGGCCACACCTAGATGTTAGCACCCATGCTGATGTTTCCACTCCAGAACCGCTTGGTGGTTTTGACGATGGACGGGGGGCAAGAATGGCGTGTCACGACAATGAGACGGCTCGGGGAGCCATGTTCGGATCTTGGTGGAGTCGCACAAAGCTTGTTGTGATCATCTTGGAAACCTGGTATATTGCCTCTCTCAACACCTCTGTAGATGCAAATGCATAGTCTGCGATTTCAGACCCTAAAACCAGGTCACAGAAGCAATATGCCTGTAGGGTGTAGAATTCTTCATAGCACAGATAACTATATTCACAGGGACTATTACATGGCAGACACCACATGATATCCTTTTTTCGCTCGGTGGAACAATGAAATAACAGTCAAGAATCTTGGAAGTAAAGGAGAAATCCTTGTTACATTTCATCAGAAGCCAAAGACAAAACCAAAAGATTTCTTATTCAATCCCGGGACATTTTGGTCATTGGTACAATTTTCAGTGAGAGCAAGTTTATTGTGCCTCCTTCAAAAGAAACTCTAGGGACAGACAAGATGAACTTGCAACCAAGAATACAATAATTATTCAGTGTGCCTGTTCATCTGAGACTATAAAGCACAAATCTTGCATTAATTACAGCAAGCAGACAAAACTCTTCTTTTCTTTATTCAAATTAAGAAGCTACATCCTTTGCACCCCATCAACAACACACTGAACTATGAGCACAGACTGTTCATACTGTCTCATATTGTGTTACAAATACTTATTAATAGCTACACAATGTAGCAAAGAGATTTATTCATTCACTTCATACATCACCAAAATTTCAGATAATTTGTATTTCAGCATTACAATTAATAAAAATTTGGCAAATGGAGCCAACCAACAAATAGCAAAAGCTGGTCAAGTTTGGCCCTGTTCACTACAATATAATTAACGATAATAAAACAATAATTGAATCATAAAGATCTTAAAAGATTAAAAGAGTCTATGCGGTTGTTATAAATAGAAACATACATGTAGCAGGGGCTTCAAACTACACATACATGTATAGAGCTCTCTTGTTCCTTTTTCCATAAAAATGTTGAGGGTTGATGTGCATGAGGCCCTTTTTTTGCGTGATATATTATAGGATATTATGGGGATATGGAGAAAGATTGGGGGGAGGGGGGGGGGGGTGGGGGGGGGGGGAGTTCCGTGTACTGCACCCTTATAAAGCATTGTGCCAAAGAGAATACCACAATTACTCAATATCATTATTCAGTGAAGCTAATTCATCCATTGTCATGAAGCATCTTGATACTAAAAAAAAACAAAATTATGTTATGTGGGGGTGTCCCTCTTCCTGATTCACCTTATTCAATTCATAGCAGAAGGTTCATATGGGTTTATAAAATGCATCTATAGTATGATAAAAGATCCCATTCAATTCACTGGAAAACCAGGAAAATTATGTAGTTTCCCCGATATTTCAGTACGAGATGCATACAAATTTTCTAAATGAGGAAACAAAGAAGAAAAAGCGCCATTATCACTAGGCTATCAACCGCAACAAAACACTCTGCCAGACTCAATTCCCTAGCAATGTGAACAGCCCTCATTAGCTCCTGTGCTACTCGAGTGATGTGAAGCTACCAGATGCGATTGTCATAGAGAGGAACAATACGAGACAAGCTCCAAGGGAGCCGATTTTGGAAAAGTGGATAATTTGTCTTGTCTCTATCAATCTTGATTGGGTTGACTCAGCAAGTGGGACTACAGTTAGTATATGCTATACAATATGCAAGGGTGATATCACAACGAGATTACAGTAACTGAGATGGGAGGGAGGGATGTTATGTCTTAACTGCATTAGGAATGGATAAAGACGTGCTTTGGGATGGTTCAGAGCTGTTTACAGTTTTCAGTTTGCAGGTCAACCTACTGCTAGAAGCCTGTGTGTCATGTATTTGATTCCTGATTTCAAATTTCCCTTAATAGATATATCCTTTGTATGTTGTCACTATCGTATGGATGTTAGGCTGAGAGCTTGAAGAACAGTTCAAGATATGCTGAATGCAGATGTTGAAATGCAGAAGGCCTATGTATAGCCATAAGAAAATGAGAGAGGAAGAGACATCCAGAGATCAGCAATTAGAAAGTTAGTGAGAGAGACAGACAGACAGAAATAAAGACCAACAGAGTGAGTGAGAAAGAGAAAGAAAGACCAACAGAAAGAAAGAGAGAGAGGGAGACATAGTTGATTAAAGTGTATTGACTGAAAATTATGTCATAAATTTTATGAATTGAAGTGTAACAAAGACTTCTTTTACAAACCCAAACGCAAAATGAAACGAAAGAACTTTACACCATTTATGGCAGCAATTTTGGTAAGGATACAACATAATTCATATTAATGGTCTTGTTAATGTATATTCATGTGGGAAAGGTGTCATTGGATGACAACTGTCTTTTTTTCTTTTAAAAAGGAAGCCTTTAAGTGAAAATCCATCACATCCAAGCACTTCACAAATTACGAATGTACTTTTATCCATCCCGAAAATGTCAAATCTTAACAGTCGCCAATCAAGTAAAATGTCAATATGATAATCTGTGTCATATTGACATCATCCTGATTGTAAACAAAAGATTACTCATGCATACTAAACTATGACCGAATGGAGATTTCATAGAAAGGCTTTATCTTGTTGCCAAGGCTTGCGTCATACTTTAATGATGGTTACCCAACCAATCATTGCTCACACTGCATCGTCGTAGTTGTTAACATTTAGGGAAGTTTTACACAACAACCCACTAACAATGACACAGGTTTGCATTGTACCAAATCAATGAATGCTCTAAGATTTAAAGCCAGTCAAACACTTGTAGTAGCTATAAGCTGACAAAACATCAGAGCTAATTATATCTCCACATAAGTTTCCTTGTTTTTTAAAACTTCTAGTAACCTTAAAGTTTCTATAACCCCAAGTGCATCCTTAATCCTCATCATCCCTAACTATAACGTAACTTTAAGTGAGGGCCATATTAGATTCATTTTTATCTTGCTAACCACAACTGTCAGTTTAATCCTTTATCCAAAGATCCTTTGCTCACGTGTGTCCTACATTATGGAATAGCCTTCCTGAAGACGTCAAAAAGTGTATAACCTCTGATTCCTTTAAAAATTGTGTAAAAATGCTTCTATTTAATTCTTAATTATTTCTACATTTGCCTTGAGCCCTGCACATTACGTTTATTATTATTATTATAATCTTTTAGTTTAAAATCACGAGCTAAACTTAACGTTTGTAGACTGTCCTGTGAACTTATGTGAAGCTTTTGTTTCACTGAGACCACACAAGGTGGAAAGGTGGATGAAGGGATTAACACACAAAGGGAGTGTCAGAAAGGATTGTATTTATCACAACTAAATCAGGGTGAAATTTAATCGGTTATGGCACATATAGCAAGGTAAGGGCCTCAAAGTGAAATAAGTGGGTAAAATAGGAGGAAGAATTGTGTGGACAAAACCTATCTCAAAATATGTTTTAGAAGTTTGAAGAGAAATGACAATTTGTATATAAAATATAAGGAAAAACTTTAGAAAAAAGATACATGGATATAAAAGGAAAAAAATATAGCTGCAACACATCATACAAAATTAGATCCATGACATTCCTGGCTTTAAAATAAAACATCATTATTGCAACATCATCATCACCATCATCAATACCGGTATACAATCATGGACATCAACAGAAACATGTTCATCTAAGTTTATCATCATCATCAACAAGATTTATATCAGAGCTACGAAACAGTCCCTACTCCTTCTATCACATGAATGGCGATAAACAGGTACTACATTAACATCAATACTGACTTCACAGTATAGACATCAATGTTATCACCATAGCAACAAAAATATTGACAAGAAAGAAAGTAGACATTTCTTACATCCTCCTCCTTGTCATCATCAAAGAGACCACCACCGGAGCTGCTGAAGAGTCCTTTCTTGCCGAATGGAGAATCGTCAACTTCTCCTTCACCTTGGCCAGGCTGCTCACCAAACAGATTATCATCTGAAGATGTAAAAGAAATTAATTAAATTAATTATTTAAAATTACAACAACAACAAAATCCTTCTCATTTTGCATTGCTAAGTGTAAAAGTGTAAAAAATCTTAGTTTAAAAATATCACTGAAGTAACAATGTTTTCTATTACAACTCCATTCACTGCTATAAATACAATCACTATAATAATAATAATATAAAATGAAATCACTAAAGCATACAAACTGTTATTTTATAATGATCCTTTTTTTATTTTGAACAAGACATATCATGTAATTGTCATGTAGTACAACTACTGTACGTAGCAATCACACTTAATACAGTTGTACAATACAGTTATTATAGATTATATTTTTATATATGCTACAGGTATCTCATTTTTCTTGAACCCATATGTAGTTTTAAACGAATTGGTACATTTTCTAAGCAGGAAATTTACTCACTCGTTACAATAATTAAAATTCAATTAAATAGTCTCACTGGTCAATCTAAAACTTTGAATCATTCAGTTGTTGTTGAACATGTTTATATATTCCTTTATTGAAAAAGTAATATTTTCCTCACTACCCAACTTTCTGAACATGCATTTTCTCTAACATCATAATCCCGATGCCCATGGTACATGGTTAATCCTGTTAATCCCATCAGGTC
Source organism: Strongylocentrotus droebachiensis (assembly GCA_035222895.1). Lineage (NCBI taxonomy): Eukaryota > Metazoa > Echinodermata > Echinoidea > Camarodonta > Strongylocentrotidae > Strongylocentrotus > Strongylocentrotus droebachiensis. Next base: position 138,460 of record JAVYIG010002144.1, read on the forward strand.
AGATAGCATGACACACTACCAAATAGATAGCTTCCTACAGTTAGCTGAGAGGGGGGACTGAACCGCTCCCCTCTAAATCCCCCTCCTAGAGCCACGCCCACAAAACCTTGTTACTCACGGCAACAAGTCTGGCCGTCAATCAAGGGCCCGCTATCTCCCTTTAATAGATTCGTTCCCGTCTTTATCTCAACCAAGCAGGTTACGGGCTCCTGCTTTTTCCTTCATTAATCCCCCCTTAATCTATATTGATATTTGTAGATTAATCCTCACAGAGATTAAGAGGCTACGATTGTCAGAGTAGAAGCGTTCTGCGGTTATTTCACTGTCTTGATCAAAAGCTAATTGTATGGATTACCCACAAATAAAAAGCACTATTGTTTCGAAAGCAAGCAGTGATCTGAATTGGCTCAATGCCTCCTGTGTAAGTAGCTTGGAAATGATCATAAAGGCAAGATGTTATCTCTCAATCATTGACTTCTGTAGATTAATATTTTTTTTAGGAGACCCCGGACACAAGCCAATTAATGACGGCAATAATCCAATTGTTCTGAACAGTCCAATAACCAATGTGATTATCACAAATGTATGTTGCATCTCGACATGTCATGTGCCAACAAATGTCTTTGAGTGCTCCCCCCCCCCCCCCCCTCACAAAATAAGATACTACTTCATATACATGTACAAATAAGATTTGGGATAGATTTTGATACACCCGACAGACACAAAATTGTCTTTTAACAATTAAACAAATTCATTTTATTTTCAGTCTATGCAGTGGAAATAATGATCCCTATAACGAACGTCTTACAAGCATTGTGAATGGCAGGCCGTTCATGCTACCGTTTGCTCTCACCATACTGGCATTGGTCTCTGAAGGGACATATAAATCGTGGTCACCAATCTACAGAATTTACATTTTTTGAAAAAAATATTATCAAATGATCATAATTGAGAGACTAATAGTGAGAGTAACCAGTGGCATGAATAGCCTGTCATAGTTAAGTCCAACTTAAAGTTGATCTTAGTCTTTGTGAAACAGCCCCCTGGTCACCAATACAATACAAGTCTCTAATAACGTTCCTTGAAATTTTCATGTACAGTGTACAGACTAATTCAATAACTGCTTGAAGTCAAAGCTCATATGAGACTCAGGCATGTACATGCAGCTCAACCACAGATGTGAAAGAAATCAGTGAAGCTCCCTCTACAGTTTAAAGCAGTACAGACAGAGCACTGAGTGTCTTCCTCTCTATTCTATGCAAGTAATTACAAAATATATAATTAAAAGAATACACCAGTTTACGGTTATGGCCCCATTTTAATTTAGGAGTTAACAAACCATTAACCTCTAGAGGTCAGTGGTTCACGCGTAATTAAGATAGCGCCCATGCAAATTTGATGTGAGCGCACAGCGCAGGCAGTGACGCAACATGCGCATCTGAAAACATTGATGACATCACTGCCTGCGCTGTGCCCTCACATCATATTTTCACAGGCGCTATCTTAATTACGCGTAAACCACTGACATCTAGACGTCAATTGTTTGTTTACTCGTAAATTAAAATGGCGCCCATGTCTACGCATGCGCACTGTTGTAACCGTAAACTGGTGTATTGGGGGGAAAAGAAATCTGAAAGTGCCATCAAGCTTTATCACCATGACATGCTATTAATTGATCCAGTTTCAAAATTTTGGTCACTTGCAGGGGATGAAGAGGTCGATATTTTGTACTTGATATTTGGTACATCATTGGACTTACTCCACTGACATAGTAGAGGTATAGATACTGGCCCAAAAAGTTTGGACTACTAGGCCCAGGTCCTATTCACATTTACAGTAGACGCTGTGCTCATGCTTTTGTTCAAAATCGGATTCGCCAAAGGAAGTTGGTCTAAATTTCCCTTTGTAAAACATGATCCTCGATCCATGGTCGGGTTGTACTGAATCGGTTGAATACTGAACCTAGAGATAACGTGCACCAGCTACGACTTACTGGTTAACCTCCTACATCTACATCTATGATATGAGGAGTGTTTCACAAAGACTAAGACCGACTTTAAGTTGGACTTAACTATGGCAAGCCATTCATGCCACTGTTTGCTCTCACCATTATGATCTTTAGATAATATTTTTTCCTTCAATAATGAATTATCAAAAAAATGTAAATTTTGTAGATTTGTGACCATGATTTGTACGTCCCTTGAGAGACCAATGTCAGTAAATGGTGAGAGAAAACAGTGTTATGAACAGCCTGCCATAGTTTAAGAGAAGGTCAAGTTCTGGGAAGAGGTGGAAAACAATTTGTGAGCGTCATCATTGTTATAATGCAATGGTGGAAGAACATCAGATAAACCATGCTCCCTGAAAATCATGGCTCTTCAAATGCCTTCATATTCTAAATATGGCATGTAACATTGAAAAATCAGGACAGATTTTTACGCCATGTGTTCGTGTAGTCCCATATACATCCTTCTATGTACAGTGCTTGTAACTTTACCAAGACTTGGCCAAATTTCTTATCATTTTGATGATTCCAGAACCTTGCAGTACACACCAATATTTATACGCTAGATGACCAACCTTTTCTGATCGATTCCACACCGTTTCTGTCACAATGCAATCACATGACCAGAACTCAACTTTATCTTTAAGTCCAACTTAACCCTATTTAGCCCAGGGGGGGGGGGGCTTGAGAAGCACCCCCCTCGACATTTTTCGCGATAATTTTTTAACGCAAGAAAATCTTGCACTGAAATTTTGTGACTTTTTTCTTTCGAGTCTTGCGCAACTTTTGAAAGAAATTTTTCGAAAATCGGACCTACCATTACAAAGTCACGTGTCCTTTTGTCTTCGCATGTCAGCCCGAAAATCGCTCATTTTTGTGATTTGTGTACAAAACATATGGAAATCTCATTTTTCAAATAAAGAGGTAAAACATTGGTTATTTGGTCTCGTTTAGATTTTAGGTGTTTATTTTGGGGTCAAAATAGTTGAATTATAGTTGGAAATGAAATAAAACAACAAAAACAATAAAATACATAAGTTAAAAAAACAAAGAAATACATAAGAAATTATCAAAACAATAGATAACATAAGGAATAACCCTGGTTTTTCAAATTTTTGTGTTGTATTATTATTCCAAATGGTCTAACAAATATATGTAGTGAGAAAGAATGCTTAAATATGAATAATGTCTGATTTATGGACAAAAATGTGAATTTAATGACCTTATTTGCATAAATTACCATAAATATGCAAATGAGTGAATTTTTCAAAAAAATTGAAATTACCATAGTATTCTATACACTTCACTTGACATGTATGCAAATTTTCGCGGCGATCGGGCGTTTCACGGCCGAGATCATAGGGGGGGGGCCTTAGAAGCCCCCCCCCCCCCCCCCCCCCCCCCCCCGGGCTATGCAGTTTCAAAATAGCCCGGGCTAAATAGGGTTAAAGTTGATCTTAGTCTTTGTGAAACACTCTCCCCTGGATCATTCTTTGCTTACCTTCAGCCTTGGATGTAGATCTCTTCTTCTTACTCTTCTTCTCTCTGTCCAGTGGAAGCTTCTTTCTCCTCGTTCCTTTCTTAGAGCTCTCCTGAGATGACGTCTTGCTGTCTTCTGAGATGGATCGGTTTCTGTTGGATTCATCTAGACGATACAAAGAGGGGGGAATTACGAATATGGGTTGTAATAGGTGTTAGGGCTATCTATGTATTTTTTCTTCTATTGTAATATATTTTATTACAGGCACAATTCTTGTAATAATAGATTGATAAATAACTTCAAATTTTAAAACATGTGAATTACTGTTCTGCATTATAAGAGAAGTTTTACAGACACAAATATGATCTCTGATTGGCAAATAATCATGACTTTCGAGCATTTCCCTTACTGCTCTGCATTACACAAAATTCATTTTGCCATATTCAGTACAAATAAACGCTAATATTTTTGGACGGTTCAAAGAAACTGCTAAATAAATATATAGGGCTATACAGTGTACGTGATCTGTACACGACCTGGACATGATCCTAAAGCGTCATTGAATGACTTGTTAGTTTACTGATTACTCAGCTATGACACATTTTCTTCCGGATTCATTTCCAGATACTATTTATTTATAATACGAATGTATGGTGGTGACTGGTTGGCTTCTAATGGCATATTTCTTATTGTTATTTGGACCAACAACTAAAAAATTGCTTTCTCCTTTTTACTGGAATCGATTACTCTAAATGTCTCTGTTTCAGATCACATAATAAGCAAGGACCGGTAGAAGGGTGTGGTCTCTCACCTGTTACTTCTACTGGTTCCTGGTTTGGTGCACCCCTCGTCATACCTCCTCCTAGCTTGGCTGATAACTCATCTTGGAAGTTCACAGGCTGAGATGGTTCATAAACAAACAAGAGTTAGTATGGGAATATGATATGTTCATTACAAGTACAGCTTATTAATTTGTATCCATCTACCTTTTTCTAAAGGTAAAACTTATTAAAATACACTTTATTTTCCTACTTTTCTATGTGTACAATGTGCTAATTACAAGTACAGCTTATTAATTGGTATCCGTCTACCTGAATAAAGGTTAAATTAATGAAATACACTTTATTTTCTGACTTTTCTACTTATTATCTATGATACTTAATTCAACTCATACATTTATAAGCATTAATATAGATTTTACAAATACACCCTTGTTGCATCTGCTTATTACATATCTTAGTCATTAAATTCACACAGCTTTCTGTCTTTCATTATATTTTCATTCTTTGGTGTCAATTCACACTTTGTGTTGAGGAACTTATATGTGCCCATTAAAATTGCATTATGCATCGACTATACCTTAGAAACCAGATCAATTGATTAATCAGCAAATTCAATATAACTAATGGCAACCAAGCTAACCTTTTACATATAATTTCAAGCTGCTGATTCACACTCATAGAAAAATCAACATAGACCAAATAAATGTACAAGAACATATACGTTTGTCATAACTAAATGGAACAAATGTTACGACAGAAAAGAATTTAAAAAATAAGGATACGGGTACATTTCACAGATCATGCAGGGGTGGGTGCAGTGATAAGGGTTATCGGCATACATTTCTTGGTGCACTTTTAGGACACCGTATTTGAGGAAAGGTCATGCACTTCAACATCAATACTAGCAGACCTAATCTAAATTAAAATTCAATCTTTACACAACTACATGTACATGTAGTTATCAATGATAACTAACATTTTTTACTATAATTCTAGATTTGAATTGCTTTGTATAGACATTTGAATCAAGAAATTGCTCATTTGGATGTGATATAGATAAAAAAAGAGAAGACTATATCACAGATGGTGGATCACTACCACACTTTCTATAAAAAGTTCCTGAAAAAAAAAATTGAAATAATATCTAATTTCTATTGATGTAGGTCATATCAAAGCTTAGAGGAGATGAATGAGCCCTATTCAGACATGACACAGAAAACCACCTAAATGTCACTGCATAACGTTGCAGGTAAATGAACTCCAGAGGCAATATCATGTGGGTTTAACAAGAAATGGCTGTTTGCAACAATTGCATTCATGCATCCTCACTGATCTTTCTGTTATAAGATACGATAGGCAAAGCTGTTTAATTTAATTTTTGTGCAGTGTTTGTTTAAGCCGTTTACTGCCTCATGTCTGAAAGAGCCTTTAATGATGGAGAAACTATTAAAGATGGAGGATAGAATGTTGTATACCTGGGCTGCTGCCTCCTGGTCTGATGGTTCCTCATCATCAAACAAACCGGTATCAGAGTCCTCCGATTCACTCTGTACGTTAGCCAAAAGGTGCATGGGTTAGATTAGTTAAGCATGCGATACACAACAAAACAAGGGTGTTTTAACTATTTCTCTCTCCCTCCTCCCGCCCTCTTCCACCGCCCCCACCCCTATTGAATGGACAAGATAAGATCCATGAACCATTTCTCATAACTGCAATATCTAATGTTTCAAATACGGATTCCTAAATTTTTGTAAATGATTATAATTGATTTCTAATATTTTGTTGGAAACAGAAATAAAATTGAAATTGATATATCTAATCACCAAGCATATATAACTAGACGACGTATAAAAGTCTAGTTCAAAGCTTTTGTCTTATTAAGCTGACAGTGTTGACTTGATGGGAGTGATTACAGTCAATAATAGCAAATTTATTAAATCCCGTGTTTTTATGACAAGTTCTCAAGTTCAATCTTTAAAATGGATGTACAGTGAAACCTGTCTGTCAAGACTACCCAAGGGGAAACACAAAAAGTGGTCTTTGTAGACAGGTGGTTGCTAAAGCAGGTTTGACTGTATATGTAATTGACCTTTAAAATATCGCCCTCTATGGGTGACCTGAACACTAGGTAACCACTACAAGGAACATTCACTTGGGGGTAGGTGTTTGAAGGGGGACCTCTATAACACACAGGTGCACACTGTGAAGACATACGTGTCTGACATGCTGATTCAAGCTTCACTGATTCACTGTGTGGAACATACATGTATATCAAAGGATAACATGCAAAACACCCCTGCTATCACTCCTTCAAACAATGTGTATGGAACTGAAATCAATATTCAAACTTGTAAAAGTACTATGAAATCCATTGATGATTAATTCTTTGAAATGAAAATGGTCCATTAAAGTATAGGCAGGTCTATCTACAATTGCTGTGGCTTTATGAAAACAGAAATACAGCCAAATTGTTTAGGTACCAGATAAGTGTTTCCAGAAAAGCAATAAATTTGAATGAAAAATAAAAAGAGTAACTCCCATAGCCGGCTCTTTCTGAATCATTAAGTTGTCATAATCATCATTCCAGCTATATCCAGCTTATCATTAATTTATGAAATTTTAATAAAACTATTTCCATTTTAAGATAACCAATATACAATACATGTAGCTTTGATGATGTAGTTTTTTAATATCCCTAATTTCAACGAAGTAAGTCATACTTCTACCATCCCTCCTACACAGAGAAAAACATAAGTCCCCCCTCCCTCCAAAACGTAAAGAATATATTCATAAACACTGGTGGGAAACATAAACTGGTAATGCATGCACAGGTCATGCTTTGTACCCTATTGGTGGAAGCCATCGTTGTATCAGCCGTCATCTTCTGTCGTCCGCCTGTGAACTCAGACTCTGTCTCGGTATCGGAATACTAAACAAAAGCAGGGGAAATATGAAGAAGAATTTTAGTGAATCATTGACAACTTTGTGCTTTTAAGCCATGTTTTATCTCTTAAGCTAGCCAGCGAGTGACAGTTTTGTCCATTATTGAATTCCATGCTTGCCCTATCGATATTTTGATTGAAGTTAGCTTTAGATTGTAAATACATATACTAAAAATACTGGTGGCTTCTTATATAGGTGGATTTGGTTTGTCATATGGATACCAAGCATATGAAATATTGTATAGCATATCATAAAAACGTTGCATGTACAGACATTCTAAAGTTGATGCGAAACGTACAAGATACACATGTAAAGAAGAAGTTAGTAGTACAATACATGTAGATAGGTTTTTATTTTGAATGATTCTACATATCTATTGTTGAGCTCATACATTCTATGATTATTTTATGTACATGAGCTTCACTGTCATAGCCTCTCTCGGGCATACCCAATACGATTCTTCATCATGCAGTCACATGCAATGAAAAATGGTTTGTATGATAGACAGACAGACCGGGGACCCTACAGAATTAATCAATTAGTGGGACCCACTGGAAAACAGCATGGCTTTAATGACAATGGGCATGGTTCTCATTTCCACTTTAATTGGAAACAAACCATGTGGACACCGGATCTCTCTCACGTGCAAGGCAGGAGGGGGAAAACTTCAATTAAAAGTGTCATATGTAATTAAGCAATTGACCCAGTGAGAAAATGGGCCATTTCCTTGGAGAGTAGCCCAGACAACCAAGAGGGATGACACAGTAGATGGTCGCCATGGCAATAAACGTCTACAACCACAAAAATTGGTCTGATTTGACCACCTCAAAATAGGACACAAAAATTGATGTCAATTAGTAGACTTCCACATCATGGTCAAATGTTTCAGTGTTTGTGTGAGTGTCTGTGTTCTAAGCTTGAAATAAAATTATTAATATTAAGTACCATTGACTTGATCTTATGATGGCTTATTGAGGGACTCTAGAAAAGAATATAACCACGTTGAATATCAATCATGTAGTGTTTCATACCTCAGAATCTGACAGTTCCGACTTCTCTGAGTCACTGAGAGTTTCGACGCTTGAATCATCTTCTACTTCTGGAAATAGAAAGAAACAAAATTAAAATAAGTGTTTGGACTTCCAAACTCATTTCCATTTCTTGCACATATCTTCAAACAGAATGTCCAGTCCAATTACAAGTTGCTTTGATCGGATAGAGTGAAATACTAGAAAAAGATCGGGAAATATCAATAGAAATACAAAATGATCATAAAAAAAATAAGATATCCTTAGGACCCTATTATCTTCTATATAGTCACTGTAAATTGTTTTTATGATGGTTAAATAAAGATTTGAATTTGAATTGAATTGTATCCTACATGTTATAAATATTGCATTCAAAATAAAATAATTTGACAATTCAATCTGGGTGCTGTAATCATTAAGACTATATTCACGACAATCTTGTATCTATTCTTTATCATTTCAAACTACTCTTCAATACCCTTCTTCAAGATTTATTGGTAATTGCTACATAGACTACGCAAATAAATGCTAATAAAAAATCCTAATGTCATCCACAAGCTAACATTATCAACAATTCATTAAGCGAAACAGGATGAGATTATCAGGTACAGAAGAAATGAGCTTTGTGACATCACTAAGCCATAGAGATGGTAGCTTAATCCAAACATTAATCTCATGGATTAGGCACAAACTGAGGATATTTTCTATGTTTTGTAGCAAATTTGACATTTCTTGCGCCTGACTGATTAGCGTTCTGTATGTTGGCCTTATAGGAATATTTTGATCTGGTGAATGAGATTACTTGTACATGAAAGTGTTGCTGTCAAAAAAAGGAATACAAACTGCACTGAATGCACTGATATTCATGTGTCAAAAGTGCTATTTTCATATTTAATTTACTGCATTTTAGTGCTTTTCTTAAATCTATTTGATGCAAATTGTTTGTTTTTAAACTGATTAAGAAAACTTCTCATGTTCTTGCTCAATGAAGACCTTACCGACTGACTACTGATTTATCAAATTACCCATATTTTTAATAACAAGCCACCCAGTTCCAGTATTAGAGAAATTTGTATTTTACATCAAACATTTTGTTGATACTTTTTTTTCCTTTCACAACTGGTATGCACTAGTTTCCTGTCTTAATATCAAATTATTATCATTATCTTGCACATACCGGGTAATCAACATTAACATAGAGCATACAAAATACAAAGCAAATATATGGTCATGCAAAGAAGCAAATTAATTGCTTATAAATAGGGCCCCCACATAAAAAACAAATTAAACAAATTAAATTGGTATAACAAAATTAAAAAAAGATTTTTGTCAGTACCTTCTTCGCTTACGTCCATCAGTCCCACATCATCATCTTGCATGAAGGCTGGTGTTCCAATGATGTAGGGAAGTGATCTATGGCCATACATGTCCTGTTTAATAGGATAGAAAAGAATAGAGAGTATGTTTAATGATTACAAACATATTCTGATCAGTATGAAACGATAATTGGTCAAATAAATGAAGATGATTCTTGTACGGAATGTTATGTTCCAATACTGTACATGTAACAAAGTACAATGTGTGAATCATAGACATCAGAGCTAATTTTTTTTATTCAACACGAAAATCATCATTAATGTAATCTTCATTGGAAAATATAAAACTATAATCATTATCATTTATATCCACTATAATCATCATTAGCACAACTGTCATCAAATCAAACTTGATCAGATAATTCAAACAGGAATTATTAGACAAACTACGAATTAGGCTAAATTGATGATAGTCGGAATGTACATTAGACAAACAAGCAAAGAGGACAGAGTGAGAAGTAGACAAAAATCATAATAAGACTGAAGCATAGATGAACTGTACTAAGAGATGAAATACAATTAGGCAAACTTGGAGATTTTTTGGACAAATTTCCATTGTACTAAATGGCAATTTACCTCAGTCCATACTTCAAGCAAGCTGAACTTCATGACCTTACAGGGAGGTGATGAAGGAGATGGACAATAAAATAAACATGCATCAGGACTACATCCCTGTCTTAAGACTGTCCTGAGATCCTTCAGACCACATCCTTACAACATCAAGGACAATGACAGACTTCCTTGAGTCGACTTCCAGACTATTATGACTAGACCTTAAACACACAGGCGATCTATCGTTAAGATCCAAATCGGTCTGGTGCGCATCGACCTGAATGCATCCATGGTCTGGGGTATATCTATCATCAACATGAAGAAAATAAAGATCAGTCCCTTAAGATCAGTTCTTGCAGAAGCGTAACTATACTATCAAGTTTCATGAGAGTCAGAAAATCAATCATAATTGGTCTTTCTTTCATTTCAGGTTTTTTTTTTTTTTTTTTTTTTTTGGGGGGGGGGTGCATTGATACATGAAGGATAAGTATGTTTGACACACATGTATGTATCTTGATAAATGTGCTCAAAATTTTACAAGCCTCTCTAATTGTATGGACTACATTCCGTACTCTGCCAACATGTCCATCAGAGATTATCATAATTTCATTTTCACTAACATGTACCTTACAATGTTTTGATGGGTTCATACTAAAATATCTAAAGCTTAATATAACCAAATAATTCAGTCCTTAATTTCCCTTGAATCATCTAATTATCCAGATTACTAGCTCTTTCCTAAAGCTCATCTTCTCTTGGAATGACTGTACATGCAACCTTGACATTGCGATGCCCGACACGGACAAAAAGGCTATCGAAACCTTGACTCTAAGAATAACCTTGACACATATTTCCTCTTTTAATCTTCTCAAATTTGAATGTGACAGCGATGGGGAATAGTGTCTTTGATATAAAAGCAGACATAATTTGTTTCAGTGCCAAAAATTCCATCAATGTCCAATTTCATGAATTCATTATAAAAGCAGTGGCTCATGTAATTTAATAATGTCTATCAAGTTAATGATTGATGATGAATGAGATGAGGAGGAAAGCAGAAAGAGAAACAGGAGAACAATTACAAAAGAAGCAGCAAAAAATCACACTTATTAAATTGATAATGTAGGAAACAAGAATAAAGGGAATTATAGGAAGACAAGAAAAGAACAGAAAGAGAAGAAAAGAGGGAAAGCAAGGATGGATAAAACTTTAAAAAGGAATTCATCAACCTACACCCCTCCCCCTCCCAACAAAAAATAAAAATGAATGGTAGATTGAAAAGGAAAGAGAGGAGAGAGAGGGAGAGAAAGAAAGAGAGAGAGAGAGAGAGAGAGAGAGAGAGGAAGAGAGAGAAGAAAAGCTAATGATGCACTTTAACCCTCCACATGATTATATTTCACAAGGGGTTCAGATTTGCGAAAGCTTCATGCAATGGAATGATTATAATTGATTGGAGACTTGAGATCAACAACCATCAATCAGAACTCTTTATATGACAGGGCTCTCCTTCATTTGAAAAAAAAATCCAGAACGTTTTGTCAGAGACATTTTTTACTATTACCCTGGCTTGAACTGAGGCTCTAAAGGCATCCAATTCTATCTTCAATCTAGGTACCATTTACTACAACCCGGGTTAGGAGAGTCAACTGCGAATAAAATACCTAGTGAAGGGGCACAAATATTGATTCAGTGCTTCTGTTACTCAGTTACTGATCATTACACAGCATTACAAGCAAGAATCATCATCTTGTTTAGGTTATGGAAGGTTTAATAGCTGGAGGAAAGAGCCAAGGTCAAGCTACAAAGATGAGGTTCCGATCACAAACATCCATCTTCACCTAAGTTGGGATATCATGCCCAGATGGATGACAGGAAGTTTACGTGAATGGGCAGTTTTGCTGCTCTGTTGACAACCATTTTCTGAATGGTGACCCCCCCCCCCCCCAAAAAAAAAAAAAAAAAAAAATTAAATCCTCTTTCCACTGCAGGTACATGTTTACCATAGGGTTTTGTCAAGACTTGTGTGGTTGTTCATGCAAGATCAACTTAAAGCTACTCTTTCACTGACCGTGAAAATAAAAGTTGGGTGAAAATAAAAGTTGGGTAAAAATATTTCCTTAAAAGTACAGGAGTAAAGTGGGACCCGGCCCCTACCCCCACAAAAAAGAGCTAAACTTTAAGAGCATTATATAAAAGGCTAGACACTAATAGGTGCCTAGGACACGTAGGCGCCCAAAATTATGTCTGGACCCCCAAAAGAAAGAAGAAAAAAGAAGGAAAAAAATAAGTAAATAAAAAAATGAAAAAAAATGAATTATAGAATTCAAATAAAAGAAATCAAATTGTTAGCATAGGGCTCATGTATACCCACTCTAAACACCTACATCAGGAACACCTTTCCAAATTTTCAGTATGACGCCCTGTCATATTCCACTGCGAACTAATCAATTTTTTCTTCCCTCATAAAAATGTCTAAAATAGGCAAAGATCTTTTAGTCCTGTGACCTTCATTGATACAATCAATTTCACACGCACAAAAAAAACACCCAGGCTTATGGTGACAATGCCCTTTGTAGCAAAAGCTCACCTGTTGTTTTATCTATGACTATGCTTTTTCACTAGACGTTGGTTCTAAAAATAACATCACTAACCTTCCCGGTCAGGGCTCTCCCTTTACGATCAATTCAGTAACAAATATTTAGGGTTTTACAAATAGCTTGAGTCATCAACAAAGGGTTATTTTTATATAAATATTGGGATGTGTGGATAGATATGGAGGTTGTCTCTATTCATTCAAACATGAGGGTTTACAGGTATGTGGAGAGTAAGGACGGGGGGGGGGGGGGGGGTAAATAAAGAACTTTATTACACTTTTACTTGTTATAGCAAGAAATTCCAATTGGATGTGCATGCATAGTTTCTTAAGCTATACTCTAAGCTGGTCATTCTAGCTACCACATTCAATACATGGGAATTTTAACAAGTTTTCAAGTTTTTCACATTTAAATATGGAAGTACATGTACATGTAGCGCTTGATGATTTCCTGGCATGCAAGTATATCCCAGTAATGGGCTGCTCAATTTACCTTTAGCCTTTATTAAAACAAAAAATACATGCCAAATGATAATGAATCATCATTGCTATCAAAAGAAACATTTATTGACACCATCCAGTTGGATTCATTGATTTTTAACAACTTTACCTTACTACGGTCATTAACAATGGCGAGACAGAATTCAACAAAAAGAAAGAGAGAGAGGCAGGAGAAAAGAGAGACAGGAAAAGCTTGATACCTAGAAACCCAAGGTATTAAGTCTGAGATTTACAGGTGAAACTTGGATTACCAAAGTGAAATTCTCCCACACTTCCTGTAAATCCAAACTAATACATGCCTCAAATTGATGCAAGATGTGATTATTGACACAATACTCAGCAAAAACAGACAAGCTATCCACGTCTTTTCACCTCACCCAAATCCATTGTTTTAACAAAGGTTTTTAGTAAATTAAAGTTTACAAGTCCTGAATCCTTTCATCCTCTTTAAAGATAATGGGAAGATCACACAACTTGCACTGTAACGGGGTAATGATACACATCGTGTTAACAACATTTGAGGTTTTTCCCCATGAAATACCGTCCCAAAATAGTCCGCGAATGTCATCACGTGACACGAGAGGAAACCAAGGCAGGAAGGGGAGGGGGGGGGGGGGACATCTCTAAAGTTGCCAAGGACCACCTCTCATCACCCCAGTCGTATTACTCTGGAGAGAGGCATCATTGAGAGAGAAATCAAGAGCCAGGTTTGGTATGTAACCATCGGTTAATTGATGCTCTTAATGAGCTGATGATGGATGACATAATTGGATACCTTGAGCCTGTGATGTGATGTGATGTGATGTGCACTAGCAAGGAATGTGATGATTTGTGAACAAAATAAGAGATATCCATAATACTAGAATGTTAACACTCGCAGTGAAAGCTGTAGATTCATAGGGCCCTGTTGGGATTGAGCATGTGAAGGGTCTTCAATTATTTTGCTTGCTAATTTCATCACACAATTTTCATTTATACAACTTGTATTGCCAATTGCCAATTTGAGATTTGCATGGATTTAGTGATCCCATATTTCAAACATTCCCCATTCAGTTTCTCTTATTTTCTCATACCAATGAAGTGATTACGAGGGTTGGATCGCCCTTTAAACGGGATCTAATGAATTACCCACTCCTTACACTTACACTCCTAACAAAAATTATTAAGATAATCAAGACCGAAATGAGGCTCTAAATGCAAGGTGAAGGAAAGATTTGATCTTATCAGGCAATAAGGATGAGATTTAAGATCCCGACGGATATCAAGAGTGGTAAGGGATCGTTCTTAGGAAGTGTAGGTGCCTTCCTCACGTTGACTTTAATTATCATGGAGAGCCTCGGAGGATTGGCTGTTTAGAGAACTTGAACCCTTCTAACAAGTCATGGTGATTGGAAATGAAAACATTGAGCAAGAAAGCACAAATTCAAGGAGCTAAAAGTAGAAGAGGACTCTCTATAGGCCATACACATCAAGTCTTTGATAATAATTTGGTTGCATATACTCTTGATAGCCACACCAGTATCTACTGCAATCCCTGCTATTATTATTATCCTACAGCTTTGTCAGGTACCAATATAACACACCTGGGTCGGGAGGGACCGATGCAGGAAAGACCAAGAATAAAGCATGAGATGCCTCCTATGAGAGTCAACAATATTCCACAGTGCTCACATATTGCTTTCTAAGCATCTGTCTTCTCAGAGTGAAAGAACAGAACTGTGTTATTGGTCCATATCAACACTTGTCAAAGTGTCATTGCTGGACATTATATGACAAGCAGAAGTTACAAAAGTATAAAATGCAATTAACAGACAAGATGCATGGGCAGTTTGAAAAAGAAAAAGAATGATAAACTTGAACTTTTAATAACTGTTTCAAATGGCTACATATTTGTGTACTATCTGGAAATTGTTACAATGCAACAAAAAACCAATGTTTTTTAAATATACATAGAAATTCATATTATAATGAATTAGGGGACTCAAGAGAGCCTTTCTATATCTACAAACTCACTAGCAAAATAAATAGCAGCTCATCTTGTGTAAACTCAAAAAATGCACTGGTAGAATGTCTTTAAATTTATCAACAAATTTCATTTTTAAACCTTTACTTTTTGTGGCTATAAACTCATACTCAGCATCCACGATAAATTTCTACTCAATAAAACTACACAGAATTAAACTCTTTCGTCGGTCATTTCACAATCTAGCCATTAACGCATTTGCGATAAACTCAATAACAACGACCAGACAAGAAAGGAAAGACCACATCTCGCGTCTCAATCGCAACAACTGGTTAGAATGTCATCAACTTCCAGCCGTTGGTCAATCTGATCAGAACCATCAAATTTCCTGTGGGAAAAGTCTCTAATTTGTCCGACGGGAAAACCGAAGGACAGGAGTAATGGATAGAACCCTGTGAAAGCATGACAAGTTGCCTGGCATGGGTAAGGGGAAAGCGCATCGATTCCCGTCGTTGGATGGCTACAGTTTCAGGTTAGGTGATACAAACAGGAAATTAGAGTGACGTCAAGAGAATCTGACCTTTGGGGTTTCTCTTCCCCCTGGACATATTCTCCCTTTATTTTATGGAGGAATGGAGAGAAGGCAAGAAGGACGGGTGTCTACATGTTCTGTAGAGAGCTTCTGCCCTTCTGTGTCTCAACTGTTACTTGGGAATTTTGCATTTTTGGGCTGACTTGCCTATTTCAGCAGCTAAGTAGAATAGTTATTCCGATTCCTGTTACAAAGAGGGGAAAACATATTAAAAAGGATATGAATATGCCCTTCAAGAGGACTTACATTTTTTAGGTACAGTAGGATAGATGGCTAATATGCACCTTACATGTATGAGGGTTTAGGTCCTTCTTGAACTTAATTGACAACTAACCCATTTACATTCTCCTGTCTGTGCAGCTCTGCAGAAGTTCTTGCGAATCATTTTTATTTTGTGAAACACATAAAGGGATAAGAGGTACATATGTATTAAACAGTGGAGTTATTTGTTGACTTAAGTCCTTCTGATACTAAGCTGACAAGTGAATGTTCCAAACCTGAGAAGCCTTGCTTCCTTCGCACCTCCGCAGAATTGGATGGCTGAAACAGCCAGGAAAGATCAGTTTACCTTACATCAGACTATGATCGTCTCGCATGTGAATCTCAAGGGAGCAAGGACTACAAACCATACCAACTCTCGACAATATGACTAAACAAGTAACAGAAAAAAATTAAAGAATGCAGAGCAGGCACAATCATTCTTTTCATTGTCTGTACAATATATGCTCCTATGACGAATGCTCCATGGTTGAATTCTAACTTTAATGATAAAATCAAATTGCAAACTGCAACCCTTGACTCAACACTTCACCTATCTCTAACCCTACCCCCCCCCCCCCAAAAAAAAAAAAAAAAAAAGGAGGAACAAAACACAATGGTGACCCTGGCCCCAACCCTATAATCAGTGACAAAGTCGAGTCCTAAAGCCACTGACACTTGTTGAATCACATTGTACATGTAAATTTCTGGAGAGGTTTTTCCTATCAAGCTCTTTATTAAAATAAAAGAAATGTTTTCTGTCGTAAGTCGATTCAATCTACTCTAGTGTAATTGAGAAAATTATAAGAAAAAGATAATCAACATTCTCATCATAGAGACAACAAATGGCTCCTAATCTCCTTTACTATTATTTCATGTTTAGGGAACATTTTGAGGAGCATATATTTGTTCTTAATTCAATATTTACACTTGTCTTCTCCTACATTGTTCAACTAATTTTAATTCAAAGATACTTGTATCAGAAAGATATCCACAAGCAACTAAACTTACAAGTGAGTGTTTGCGGTAAATAAACACAGCCGATACCTCCAATAACAGTTATTAATCCACAGGAGTGCTTGGTGAGTACCGAATATTACAACTTTGCTCAAGATCAAAATTCTAGATCTTCCGAAAGTTCATTCATGATAGTGATCTCAGTGAAACTGGAAATATCAGACTGCCTCCTTGCATAAAATTTAATCTTTGAGATCATCAGAATAACAAAAATACAAATGCTGTAATCTCTTTCCTATCAACCTGGTTATTTCCAAACAAATCCTCAATGTCCGACACTCTCTGTGGGGAGTGGGAGAGAAAAAAAGGAAGAAGGCTATAGAAAGAAATTGCAAATCGTTTGAAGGACTAAAGATTATTATAACTGAACAAAATATTGTCCTGGGAATACTTGTGTATAAAGCCAATGGCAATAAATGAGAAATTGTAGTAGAATTGCCTCTCACAATAACATGTGACATTGTAAAAATAGACACAAAAATCAACTTAGACGCAATATTCCTTATCGTTATTATCATTGTATATAATATACTTCACCAGGATGCATGTTCCTTGAGTTTTTGTTTTCATTATACTCATATGTGACATATCCATGACACAAGAACTATGGAGTATCTCTATACACCAATATGGCAATTACATGCTATTTTGTCTGTAAACACATCTAAGATTGAAGTACATTATATCCAAATCATTGCATTAAGTTTGGCCCTATTACTGCTTAGACGAGACCAAAACCAGAAGTGAAATGACACATTTGATGTCAATTTATCTTAATTCTTGGTAACATACATGTATATAGGACGAACTACCTTAGACTTACCCAAACAGGTCTACACAGGAGTTTAATTATTCATTGCATTACTTGAATATTTATAACACTTACAAGACTTAGTATTTTTCATTTCTTGCAATTTGACAGGCACTGGATCTAATATGGGAAAGAAATTATCTTCTATAATGACCCCCCCCCCCCCCCCCTCCACCAACAACAAAAAGAGAGAGAGAGAAATGTTCATGAACTAGGAAAAATAAATCAAATCATCTCTACTATTGTAGGATATGTGAAACTATCCTGAAGTTTTTTACTTATGATACGGAAGAAGAGTACAAATTTTGTAGGCTGCACCCCTGTAATGGCTCCTTCCCTTTTTTGGTACAGACGTAAGGAGCGGAATTGAAATGTGCATTGCCATTTGGGAGAGAAATAGTGAAGGTTTTTTGATGATTGCTCTTTATCTTATCCTGAACAAATCTACAAGGAAATTAGTCTCGGAGTAAAGAATTTTCCCAAACTAAGATGAGGAAATGAGATACTCGCTCTGCTTTCCTATTGGATAAGCTTACAAGAGAACTTGACATAGCGACACCCACCCATACCAAAACACTTGGGCATTCAATCCAAATATTATATCCATAGAAACAAAAACAAACATACGCTGTTTCAACCCCTCCCCTGTTAAAGGTGCTATCTACCTTTTACCTATATATCTCACATATAGTTATGATGATAACCATGATTTTAGCAATATTTGCACTGTTGTACAATCATAAATCTTATTATTCTTCTTGAAACTCAATCTTTAAGTTTCCAAGGATGTTTTACTGACACTCTAAAACAGATTACAAATAATTTTGATACTTACAATTGTAAGTCAGAATTTTTAATACTACCTTTTAATTCATCACTTTTCTGGATTAATTCTGCCACCTCCCCTCTCCTCCCCCTCCCTGTCATGGACTTTTAGTTCATTTGCCCTGCTTTCAATCAAGACGTTGAGAGTTTGAATCTCACACAAACACTGAATTCCTGTGGTAAGACATTGACCATTTTTAACACTCTTCACCCAGGATCATAAAGTGGGTACCTGATAGGCAAGAGCGCTACACATTTTGCTGCTCTGCTATGACCAGGACATAATGTTGGAGTGCGAGAAGCATCGTGGTGTGATGGACACAAGTGCTATACAAGAAGCCATTACAATACAGTGAAATCTGTCTATAAAGACCACCCATGGGAGACAACAAAAGTGGTCTTTAAAGGCAGGTGGTCTTTATGTACAGGTTCCTTTAGTACATGTTTCAATGAGAAACCATTTTCAAGGGACAACCAAAAGGTGTCTTTCTATACAGGTGGTCACTAAAGCAGGTTTGACTGTACTGTTGAAGATGATGTCACCATCTGCACTTTGTCAAGAAATATTCCATTTCAAAAGGATGTTTAGGAACCATTTATGACCGATTACAGGACATTGTAAGAATTCACAGATTTCAATGACAGGAATCACAGGCTCCACTATGTGACCTTCACATCTGATTGGGACATTCTAAGATAGCTATCAATTCTTCCCACACAGAAAATTATTACTACGGCTTTCAGATCTAACATAGGTGTTGAAGAGAATTGTAATTGCACGGTTGCAGGAAATTACATTCAACGGAGCGTTTGAGGCATGCAGGGCCATATTGGGGAAAACTGTACTTGTGAACAATACTAATAAACAAAATTATTCTGCCTTGGACAATGTTGCAAATTGAATTATGTACGATAGTAACCCGTTCCAAAGAAATAATGCCTTAAAGGGCATTTATTTGTCATATGTTGTGTTTAATCGCAACTTTTTAGGCCAGAGGGTCCAGAGGATAGACCATGGTAGACGTTCTCTTAAAGCCCCACTGCACTACTTGTAGCTACTTGCGCCCTCTATATAACAATGCATAATCTGAGACCATTGGTCCCCCATGATCCTCTTTTTCTTATGTTAATTGAGAGCTGAGTTGATGAGATAATCACCTGTCCAGTGACCTTGCAGGGTGGTCTAATCCCTCCTGTAAACTAGTACAGATGTGCTTTAAAAAAAAGAAGATATACCTTTGCCTCCAGGATGGGATCGACAGCCTTGTAGGTTGGGTCTTCATCTTCTGAATCTGAGTTGCCGGCGTTAGCGTCCAGGTGCTCAAAGCCAGTGTCCAGGACGTTGATACCTAGGGTCAGCGCCTTGATGACCCGCGGGATGACCTCTGCTTCTCTCTGCTCTCTAGTCTTCGTCGCCTGATTCATCAAAATGAAAATAAAAAGTCAAAACACAAATAAATTTTATTTCTTCAAAACAGATGGTCCATAGGGCTAGGCTCAAATCTGACTGATGGGACCAATTCCTGTCATTTCCCCCAAATTGTAATGAATGGTCAATCTGATTAGTGTTCTTAAGGATATGAAATAATAAATGAATACTATGTTATTTCTTAGACCAGAATGAAACAGGAAGGAATATAAACTGAATGAAAGAGACAGGAAGTGATATAGAGAGATAGTGAACAATACAGAGAATCTAAGAACAAGACAGACACAGGTAGAGAGATGGAGAAAACGGGGGTTGCAAAGTGACAAGGAAAGAGGCAGAAAAGAGGGAAGGAGGAAGGAAGGACAGAAAAGAAAACAGAAATTAAGAGAGAGAGAGAGAGAGAGAGAGAGAGAGAGAGAGAGAGGGTGGATAGAGAAAGAGAGAGAGAGAGAGAGAGAGAAACGGAGAGAACGAGAGAGGCCAGAAAGAAAGAGGGAGATAAAGAGAGAAGATATACCGGTAGAGAGACAAAAATGAGAGAGAATGACACGAGTGAGATGAAATGAAAATCAATACCGGTACATTAAAGGACCAGTAATGGTCATGCGATTGCATTGTGAAAGAAACGTTGTGGAATCGATCAGAAAAGGTTGATCATCTAGCATCTAGCATCTGCAAGGTTCTGGAATCATCAAAATGATAAGAAATTTGGCCCATTCTTCGTAAAGTTAGAAGCACTATACACAGAAAGATGTATATGGGACTACCCTATCTCTCTCACACGACCATGAGAGAAATAAATTTACCAAATATATGAATAAGTAGGCGGTTTCCCGGCAAATTTGTTATCATCATGTATTAGTCAAAACATATTCTTTCACATGATTGGTAATGAGAGCTTCCATTTCATTTTTTGAAATTGGGGCGTTACCAATACTGGTCTTTACCTTTAAACAGAAGACAAACTAAAGGTTAAGATGACGAACGAGCCAAATTTGGGGTGAACTTCAAAGACTGACATTTGACTCAATTACTACAGATACCTCCTGCACTTTAGGTTGAACCTTAATGAGCAGTAATGGTGGGAAATTGTCTTGAATTGAAACTTTCATCGTGAGACCTTATGACATTTCCTCCAAAGACGAAAGGAAATGGAGAAATATGTCATGATAAACTTATTGATTCATTCCTCCCTCACGAGAGAGGGGGTAGATATAAAGACAGAAGTGCCACGTGAAAGAGCCTGTTTCAAATATTTTGAAGACAACAAAAAGGAACAAACATAATTTTAAAGAATGGAAAAGGCCAACAATGGTTATACTGGAGGGTGCATTAAGAAAAAACAGAGATAGATATATACATCTTGATGAGAATAGCAACTTATTCATTGCAGTAGTCATTTAATGCTGCCCGAATTCAAATGTTATATCCAACATTTTGGGGATTAAGAAAGACTTGTTTTTCTACTTGAAATAATTTTTTAAAAATCATCTAAAGTCTGATACATTGCAACATATAATACATTTTTTTTGTTAAAGTAAATTATACTTAAAATCTTGTCTCATTAAATCTGCTTATTATGTATGTTTGTAAACTCAAACGTCAAATAAGTTACATAATATGTATTAAATGTACCTTTTTTCTCCCCTTCAACTTAAGATTTTTTTTTGGGGGGGAGGGGGGGCCACAGGGGTAAAATTGTTTACCATGAGGCAGGGTAAGGGGTTTAACACTAGCAAATTGTAACAATACTTACCTGTTCTTTCTTATCCTTTTCAGATTGGGAGCCTCCATCCACATCCTCTGAATCATCATATACTCGCTGAAAGACAATGATATTGAGATAATAAACAGTATGAAATAAATGTGGTTATGCATGTCTAGGTCAGTTCACATATAGAAATGTAATTCGTAATCGTAAGAAGCAGAATGAAAAGTGCACAAATTTGAAGTATCTAGATATTAGGAAATGGGTAAGTACTACAGGTTGAGATGGAGAAAGAGAGGGGAGAGTGGAGAGAGAGAGAGAGTGAGAGACAAAGCAATAGAGAGTGAGGCAGTGTGTGTGCGAGAGAGACACAGAGAGAGAGAGAGATACTGAGATAGAAAGAGCAAGGGAGAGAGAAAGAGAAAGGGAGCAAGAATTAAAGACAGCAAGAGAAAGGAAGCTTGAGAAAGAGAAGGAGACAGAGAAATACATGTACATGTACACATTAGACTAAAAACAGTAGACTGAGAGAGACACAAACTGGAACAACAAATACAAAAGAGACAACATCAGTGATGACAGTAGCATGAAAACCAGACATGCAGATAGAGAGAAAGAAAAACAAAGATCACCAGAGAAAATACAGATCAAAAGATGACAGTCAGACAGAATAAAACGGTGGGTGGGTGAGAAGAGAGACTCAATGTATCAAGCACCCAACATGACGCACAGGTAAGCACCCTGGTTACACGTCAAGCGTGACAGGTGTATCATTGTTGACAGTAGTCTACGTTCTTATCTTTAAACCTCATGTCTGTCAACATCAACTTTAACATTACCCGAGAGCAGCTAGAACAATGGCAAGTTAGAATCAAGATAGGCGTCAGGCCTGTTATTTGAGAAGGACAAAAAATGCTTTTATGATCTATCTGCACATCACATGAAAGGTTAGCATCTAGGGTGACAAATGGTAATGGCTGTAATATTTCCCTATTTTTTTTACCGTTGAGCATTGAAAAATCGCACCAACTTCAGTTTTATTTGAAAGTGGAGATGCAGAATTTAAGCTACACATACACACTCATCAATGAACATCTGTCTAAATACCCTTGTAAACTTGCTTCAATGATAAGAAACCCATTGTTTAAATCATCTCCGTAGGGCCTCTTGCATGAATTAAATGAAACTCCAAAAATAAAATACCACTTGACTTTCAACCAATCCGAATCAAGTATTCCAGACTTGCATTGGAAAAGATAAAATAAATTTCATTTTTAGGTGAGATGCAGAATTTAAGCTACACATACACTCATCTATGGATATCTGTCTAGACACCCTTATAAACTTGCTTTAATGATAAGCGGTAAAACTTCCAAGTGTAGCTTGTAAGTTTAATAGTCTGAAGTAAATGATTCTAAAATTTGACATGCCATTAGGCCTTCATGTAGTACAGTACTTACATGTACCCAAAGCTTTGACGTAAAAAGAAACATTATTCCTTTGGTTATCCATACTGTGATAATAAGTACAAGTAAATCCAATTGGTATATCATCCTTAATGGGAACTCCTCTGTAGGTTTGCAAAGTAATTCTTTCAGCTGATGTCAGTCACATTCCATGATTAATTTCACAGCCCCAAATCCAATATTTCTGAGCCTTTGTTTATTGTTTTTGAAGGTTTTTAAAGGTTACCATGGTAACAGAAAAAATATGTGTGAAATGATGGTATCACATATTCACAGTAAAACAAAAGTTAAGGTTATGTCCGATTTTAATTCCTATTCTGGCTCACAAGAAACAAAACTGCTGGTAGACCCTTATGACCCACGCCTACATGGACATACATGTATGTTCTGTCCATGCAGATATTCCACAGTAATACCTGTGAATATATCACAATAAACCACTAATTCCTCTGTACATGTATATTTGAATCCACATAATACATCGTATGCTGGCTCACAGAGTGTCCATACAACAGCTACAAATGTACATACATGCATGTTACTAACATTGTAATTCTGGAGTGAATTAACATGATTAATCCATCTGTCTGTACAGGACATCAGACAATTTTCTTGTTAGTGACCATAAAGGGGAAGGGGGCGGTATCAGAGGCCTCCCCACGGCCACTCCCAAAGTGACATTGCTCGCTGTAAAGGGTTTAACGGCGATGACTTTTCCCCAAAAAATGAGTGATTGCCCTTGAATGGTACATTAAATGAACTCATCAAGTATTCTGATTCCACATTAATGAGACTACATGTACATTAATTAAAGGTAATACAAAGTTTTGGTATGGGGTCATGAATTTGGTTCAAATTAACATATGCATTCCTACAATATTCATTGATCGTTGTCCCGATTGAATTCGAATCTAAAGTTATGAAATTATAAATAATAAACTCTTTATGTTGTATAGCTCCCTCTCAAGGTCAAGATATCAATTTAGCTATGAAACAATGTTTCTAGACTAAAATCGACCGATTAGCTATTCCCGTTTGGAAATTATATATCACAACTACATATTCTGAGATTTTCATGGTCGCAGCTACCATTGTACGGCCGTAGGCGCTATTTGAAATTTATCAAAATTTACCGGGAGCACCGGTAAATTTTTATATTCAATTTTTCTCGAAAACAGAAGTGTTTTAGGGGTTAATTTTTTGTGTGCTTATAATACATCCACAGGGGCATCCAAATATATCAAAATTGTAAAGATTCACTATCCACCCAATTTTCAAAATTTCCCAAAACTTTGTATTACCTTTAATGTGGAATAGAATGTGAGTAATAGGGCTACAGCGGAATGTTTCAGGACATATCTGAGCTAAATGAGTGTGGATCATTTAAGGTTCATGGCTCGATCATGCTGCATGAAACGAAAGTTAATTACTAGTCCCTGCTTACAAGGGGGATAATCCTGTTGATGTTTCTAATGGCAGCTCATTTACTGCAGAGAAAGCAAACTACATTTACCTGCACATGTATGTTCTTATTCTACAAGCAATCTAGCATAGATGTCACTTTGGTCCTAACTAATATACATTTAATGGGCTCTTTGCAAATATCTGTGCATGTAAACGATCTAATCAATCTAATCTATAGAACATTCTATGGAAAGGGGTAACGTTGTGGGCCTCATCCTGAACCGCCCATACTCCTTGCTTCCACAACTGTGTTTACATTGCCAGGACACATCATCCTCAACCTCTGACAGAGCTGTTTACATGTACATGCTGATCAAACACGTTCGCAATGATGTTGACAGGAAAACATTTCAAGCGCAAATCAAATTTAAAGGATTGGCATGATCCTAGCACCCCCAGAATCCCTTGCTTCCAAAACATCCCCCATCACGCTGCATTTGGTGATGTTGATATTGGGAGCATTTCAATATGGATGCCCTTCCCATTTACTCCCCAAATTGCCCACATCCGCCCACCATTATAAACTGCAGCATGAGCAAGATGTCTTGCGCCGTCTTGCATGTGTTTTCCATCAAAATTCTCCAGTCTGTATTCAAACAGTATGTTACTCTGATAAGTTTTAGCATATCTGTCTATAGCATATAAACTAACTATACAATATTCCCTCATCCTCTAGTAAATAGCAAGTACTGTTGCAATAGCAGGGCATTCTTTATGTGGATGTTCTTTTTACTTTCTGGAATTCTTGCCCTACTGTACATGTACCATGCAGTAAGCACCATGTATACCCTGCAACTACTTGGTTACTGTCACAAGATATGACCTTACATAGCCCTCATGGCTAAGCTCTATCCAACAGTACGTGTGAATGCACCATAAACACAAGGAGATGCGGCTTACAGACTTTTTCAACGATTCTGCCATGGTATCCACCTCTGCTAGGCATATCGACACTAACAGGCGTCCGGGGCATACGGTGGGTGCCCATAACCATGTATGGACCCCCACAAATTTCAAGATTTTTTTAAAAGGGTTCTTGCATACATGCTTTAAACTAATTTCAGTCTGGACCTGCTGTATGCCCTTTGCGACCGACCAAAAAATCTTGAAATCTACGGTCGGCTTTTCAATTTTTTTTTTTTTTTTTTACCGTTTTTTTAGAGAAAAAAATATTAAAGAAGCTAGGCGAAGAAATTTCACATAATCACTCAAAATGGGCAAATTATGCATGTCCGGATAGCGTAGACCAACTTGAACACACACATTCTGCTCTAAAGTCTTGTAAATATAAATGAAACGCGGTATGAAGCTTTTTCCAAGAACCTCCTCAAACTTCTATTCCTGGCTTGAACAGTTTGTTCGCGCAGTAGGCCGATTATGACGCCACTGGTTGGGCACGATCGCAACTCTAGGCCTCGAGCTCGCCTCTCGCACAGCTCGCGTGCGGTGTTTTGCATAGGCCTATACGTATACATTATCCAGACTTTGCATGCTTCATATCCTGACCAGAAAGTGGAATAACAATCTCTAGAAATCATGTAATTACATATAATATTAAGCAAATTTAGGTTATATAATACGAGGGGTGAATCGTGCAATTCGATTTGTCCAAATACCCTTCCGTTTTGTGTAATTTGCTGAGATGTTTTGCATTTGTTCGGTCATCATGCCTTGCCCTTGGCGTGATAGTGATTGCTGTTGAATATATACGGAGACAATAATGATGAGTGAATCGCGAGCTTCCCTTGCATGTTTATGTCCTGCAGCTGCAGTTCTATTTATGAATGGTGCATATTTGTAATTGATTTTCGCCAAATATAACCTCACATCTGATCGTCTTTGTTTTGTTATCCGTGAAATTTGCTAAAGAGCCCTACACATCCCGACAAATTCGAAAATGTCTCACCCCAGTGACAATTAAGGTGCATGACAGATCGATCGCCAGTTGAGCGGGGCCGGGGGAGCTGAGCGGCAGCTGGCAGCTCAGCCAGCTCGCGCTGATATACTATCACTGGACTTGCACCAGCATCGACACCGTCTTCTTCGAATTGTTCTCTTTTTTCCATCTCTCCTACACCCCCATTATCATCATCGTCACTATCAGTACCACTGCCACTAGTTGTGGAGCTGTGCCCATCAAATTCGAATTCTAAATCGAGTAAAACCTCTTCTTCAAACTCGGACATTTTGATCAGATATTTAGCGTTCTAGTGGCGTTTGTAACGTATAATGCATGCAGGCGAGAAGTTGTGTGAGAGCTCTTGGGAGCACTCTCGCGCTCATGTGCCCAACCTCCTACGTCACAAATCGTACGTCACAATAGCGGGCCGATCGAGGGCGGAATAATCGGGTAGTAATTTCACCACTTTTAATAGCAGATAAGTCAATTCTGTAACAATTTTTGATAACTAAATATGAACCATTAGAAAGATTGTAACATTAACTTTGTAATGATACCAACATTATTAAGATTAAAAGCCTTTTGAAACCTCCGCGTAGCTTCTTTAAAGCATTAAAAACTGAGAAATATCAGCCCAAAGAGGGAGAAAAAAATTGTTTTTTTAAGTTTTAAAAAAAAAAAAAAAAATTCTGCAATACAACATCTTTACTTTTTAGGCCTTATAGTGTGAGCCATTTAGCATACGCTTTAGGCTTGAACCATGGTTTTGACCTATATGACTTTGGGCCTACGAGGAGAGAAGGGCTTACTGTACGTACGTTTTCAATGAACTGTGTATTGGCAAGCATGAGGAAGTCATTGAAGGTGTTGTGAACCCTAGAGTCTGCGCTCTTGGCGTCGTGGACGAGGCTGTCCATCCTCTTCTCCAGGTCACTCGTCTTGGACATCATCTTCTGAGAGAACTCCTGCAGGT
This sequence comes from Strongylocentrotus droebachiensis, assembly GCA_035222895.1. Lineage (NCBI taxonomy): Eukaryota > Metazoa > Echinodermata > Echinoidea > Camarodonta > Strongylocentrotidae > Strongylocentrotus > Strongylocentrotus droebachiensis. The sequence continues at coordinate 166,123 of JAVYIG010002144.1, forward strand.
ACAGGAGAAGCTGGTGGGTGGAAGAGAGAGAGAGAGAGAGGGAGAGAGAGAGAGAGATGAAGGAAGGAGTGTTGAATAAACTTTGAATTGAATCTGAATTGAATTGAAAAGGGAGGCATAACAAGTGTAAAATTGGGGATATGGAAAAAAGATTATTATTATTGATAAAGCTTGTTTTGAGTCTTTAAGAAAACTTTTAAAACTGAGGGACCAAGTATTCTGACAGGACTCACTCAATCATGAAGTAAATGGATTAGAACTACAAGTAGATTTTGCATGACCCTAAATTATTGATTGCCATTACAATAAACAACTCCAGTCAATTTGAATAAGCCTGTATCTTGCCACTTCGCTAATCATCAACTGCATTGTACCCTTTCCTTTTCAACCAAATGTATCAGTATCATGAGCAAAGAAATAAATAATACCCTATGATATCATATGTTATTCCAAGTTTTAGTTACATGTATATACCGTTTAATTTATGAAGGGAAAAAAGGAAAAATTCAGCTATATAACCATGACAAAGAACGATACATGCAATAAGTACTGTTGATAATGATGATGATAGTAATAATAATAATAGTAACAATAATAATAATGATTATGATAAAAATGATGATGATGATGATGATAATAATAATAAAAGATAATAACAATACTATTTTCGAAATTCTACTAAATCGTACATTTTCAATAGTGTTGTAAGTCCATTTATTTATTCTATTTTCTGATATTATTCCACTATGTAAAAACGATTTATATCCGTGTTTCCATATGAATATATATGTCATTGTACATTTGCTACTGTGTATTATCTATTTGTGTATATTATTTTCTATTGTACATCGTTTATGTGCTTTATGTAATGCCAACAACTGAATTTCCAAATGGACCAGTACAATTAATCTGAATCTGAATCTCTGAATTAAATTACTAATATCTATAGTGAAACGTATGTAATCTCACTTTAACTTTTTTTTCCCAATGGTAAGATTCAAATACAGTTGAGAACTATTTCTTGTTCATATAAGCAACTGAATAAATTGATCTGTAGAAATATTTTGTCATGTTCACTGATTTCTTTTTATAATCTAAACTATATGCAAGGCACATTTAAGTTGAGAGCTGCACATGTTTGTTTACAACATCATAATTTGACATCAAAAGATAGTGGATTTAATTCCAGAGCCAGGGGTGTTTTGGGAAGGGCCTTCATGTTAGTCTCACCAAGGTCAATGATTTGATCACTACATCTACGTACAATCCATTCTCAAATCAGTTGGACCTCCAAGCTCAAACAGATCCTATCAAACTGATTCTGGCAAAGCTAAGGGCCCTGTTTCACAAAACTTGCTATCACTGACAAGCTATAATGACTCTTATAAGCTACTGAAATAATTGCATTTGATTGGCTGAGAGCAGATTTGTTGCAGATTTCTGACATTTGTTATTGATAATAAATTTTGTGAAACAGGGCCAAATTTAATCTCATGAATCATGGATTCAAAACTTGATGACACACAAAACGGGAGGAAATACAGTTTAAAAAAAAAACTTGAGTGTTGTTTAGAAATTGGGTGTAAATGGGAAGGGGTGTTTAGGGTTAGAAAGGGCACAACAGTAACAACTACAGTAGCTCAGAATGAGGAAAGGAGGCAATGATTGACGCATAAAAGTATAATGTAGTGTGTATCAAACACTTTTCATGTGGTCTCGATGCTGTTGGGTACATAAAAAGTTACATGCAAACATTACAGATGTCAAAATTAATGTAGTGCTTCTGTATATGTTCTGCAACATATACTCTTTCTATCAGGAATAAAAAATAAAAAATGAAAAAAGAGGGAAAATAAAACTGATACTTCAGAGGTGGTCATGAACTTTGTTTAAAAGACATTTCTGATTGTTTCAAAAATCAAGTACTTTGGAAACTATATAAAGTACCAACAGAGTTCATTTGTTACTGTTACTTTGTAAAAATAACATACTTGTAAGAAAATTGTTATTAGACTGTGCGGTAGGGGGTTTGCACGTCCCCCAGAAACCACTTAATTCCCCTTGTGTGGTACGTTCACCTTCGAACACACCCCTCATGTGACACACGCCCTCACAACGTGTACATCATGATACGACCACAAAGTAATGTCATATGCCATGACGTCAAGTTTAAGTGCTAATGATTCACCTTCAAGAATGTGTAGCTGCATCCTTTAAATTTGACATTTTATCCCAAATTCACAGGATGTAACTTCAAATAATGTTTCTTTCAACATGATCAGGGGGTGTTTCACAAAGATCCTAAGTTGAAATTATCTCTAATTATGGAAAAGCAATTGAAAATATTTTGAAAAAGTCATTTCAAAAGGCATGAAATTTGATTTGAATCAATCATATTTTCTATTATATCAAAGAGATTTTATGTTCTTGATGTGGAATTTATGAAAAATCTAAAATACTTCAATTTTTGCTTTTGGAAATATTTAATTTTAAGGCTACAAATGGCTCTCCATAATTGTTAAGTCCAACTTAGAGTTAAGTTTGACTTAAGATCTTTGTGAAACACCCCCCTGGTCAGCAATTCACTTCAGTTTTACCTGATTAGAAATGCACTTGAATGGTATTGTCTCCTAGCCAAACGCAGAAATGTGGATGATTTAAAATAAGTGATGCTTAAATTTGTGTCCATCCGTCACGGTATCATCTCCCAGTTCAGAGTTCGATAGCAACATTTGTCCACTTATCTGTGTTCTGCCATCCTACTACACTCTTGCAGTGTCATTCCTCTTCATGACTAATGTCCCCTCTCTATTAGTTCTTGGTGTCCCTCTTGGTCTGGTACCTTCTACTTTCCTCCCAATAAGTCTCTCAAGAGATTATGATGTCTTTTAATGTGGCCAAAGTCTGCTTTTCTTTCTTTAACCATTCCTATCAGGATATTTTGTTTAAGCCCTGCCATAAGCATTATTTCTCTGTCAGTTTGAATTCTGTGCTTTGAATATATTGCTAATATTGATTAATCCTTTGGAAGAGAGTCAAACATGTTTCAGCATTAACCTGACTCGATAGACCACCTGTCTGTAAGGACAATGTTTATTCCCTTGAAATGATGCTTCTCATTGAAGGTGTGAAAAGGAAACCTGTGTATGAAAACCACCTGCTAAAGAAAGATTGATTTTGAGGTCTCCCTTAGGCAGTCTTCCTGAACAGGTTTCACTAAATCATTGCAAGTATTTCTCTTAATCCTTTTTTAAAACCAAATCAATCAAATCGTCGTGTTCTTTATACCTAAGAATGAGAACATTCCCAAGTTTGTCTGGTCCACAACTTTGTATACAATACATACAATTCGTCATGTCTTTAGGGTTAGACATTTCCTATGATCAATGTTGTAGGCATGTCTCTGTGGATGCCAATGCAGTATTAATGTTCCGTTCTTATTTCTTTGCTATCCTTTGCTATCCTTTGCTATCATGTTTGTTCTGGTTAAAGGGCTTCCACAGGAAATGATACAAACTGGCATAGAAAATGATGCATTGACATAGAACCTAAGAAACATGGTTTATCTCATGGTCTGTCTCATCCAAAACAATATAAACAAGTACATAAAATTCGTCATGTCTTCAGATTTGAAATTGCCGATGATCAATGTTGTAGACATGTCTCTGTGGATGCCAATGCAGTATTAATGTTTCATTCCTATTTCTTTGCTATCCTTTGCTATCATGTTTGTTCTGGTTAAAGGGCTTCCCCAGGAAATGATACAAACTGGCATAGAAAATGATGCATTGACATAGAACCTAAGAAACATGGTCTATCTCATGGTCTGTCTCATCCAAAACAATTTAAACAAGTACATACAATTTGTTGTGTCTTCAGGTTTGAAATTTCCTATGATCAATGTTGTAGTCATGTCTCTGTGGATGCCAATGCAGTATTAATGTTCCGTTCTTATTTCTTTGCTATCCTTTGCTATCATGTTTGTTCTGGTTAAAGTGCTTCTCCAGGAAACGATACGAACTGGCATAGAAAATGATGCATTGACAAAGAAACTAAAGAAACATGGTCTATCTTGGGGGTGAGGCAAGAAATACTGACAAGGACCTAATGTTTCAGCATTAACCTGACTAGATGGACCACCTGTCTGTAAGGACAATGTTTATTCCCTTGAAATGATGATTCTCATTGAAGGTGTGAAAAGGAATCCTGTGTATGAAAACCACCTGCTAAAGAAAGTCTGCTTTTGAGGTTTCCCTTAGGCAGTCTTAGTGAACAGGTTTCACCAATCACATTATAAGTATTTCTCTTAATTCTTCCTTAAAATCAAATCAATCAAATGGTCGTGTTCTTTATTCCTAAGAATGAGAACATTCCCAAGTTTGTCTGGTCCACAACTTTGTATACAATACATACAATTCGTCATGTCTTTAGGGTTGGACATTTCCTATGATCAATGTTGTAGGCATGTCTCTGTGGATGCCAATGCAGTATTAATGTTCCGTTCTTATTTCTTTGCTATCCTTTGCTATCATGTTTGTTCTGGTTAAAGGGCTTCCACAGGAAACGAAACAAACTGGCATAGAAAATCATACAGTGACATAGAACCTAAGAAACATGGTCTATCTCATGGTCTGTCTCATCCAAAACAATATAAACAAGTACATAAAATTCGTCATGTCTTCAGGTTTGAAATTTCCTATGATCAATGTTGTAGACATGTCTCTGTGGATGCCAATGCAGTATTAATGTTTCATTCCTATTTCTTTGCTATCCTTTGCTATCATGTTTGTTCTGGTTAAAGGGCTTCCCCAGGAAATGATACAAACTGGCATAGAAAATGATGCATTGACATAGAACCTAAGAAACATGGTCTATCTTGAGAGGAAGGCAAGAAATACTGACAAGAAATCTAACAAATGTCTTTGACTTGAAGGTATCTGCTTCTAATAATGACTCACTCTACCAAATCAGAAATCTTGTTTGGGATGCCAAGTTATATGACTTGGAAGTATCCTGCAATAGTCCTTCCAAATCAGCCTTGAAGAGGCTTCAAACAGGGTCCCCGAGTCATTTTCCATGTTTTGACTTTGACATGAAATTTTTAGAAATTTTTAGAAACATATGGAATCTACATTATTGACAGTTTTTCTCACCTTTACAAATACCTGTATGCCAAACTGAATGTGGCATTGTGAAGTAGGTGTGGTGTTTGCTTTGATTTAACACAGATTTAAAAGTTTTTGGAGGGTAAATAACCTTGATTTTCATTTCTAGCTGGCAAAGGAAAGACAAGGAAGATTTAAGATTCACTGTATTTCAACCGCCTAAATCTTTGATGCCCGGGATGAAAATATTGAAATGATAACAAACACTGGCATGCGCAATACCCATCATTTTACTCTTGGTGCTGTGCTCCCAAAGACCTAGACAGGTTCAATACCAAGGCCAGATCCTACGTCCTGCACTGGACCAGGGGATTACGTAGTGACTCAAGCAGAAGAAGAAGTTGTCTATGGAATAGTAGGCTACTTACTCCTGCATCTGATGCTAGCGACCAGTTCTGACTACTCTTCCTTATCTCTGGAATGGTCAGGGGTTTCTCCCATGGCTTCTGTTGAGGTGCTTCCACCACTGCTAGCTGGCTCATAGTGTCCATCCCATTGCTCTCCGATGCAAACGAAGGCAACCCTGCAGACTGCGTAAGGGAGAAAGGAGTGAAAGAGAAAAGATTGAAAACGATTGTATGATGGGATGAGGAGTTTTTCTTGATCCAGAGGCTTCTCTGGCTTTTTGGTTATTTTGTCTTATTTATATTTTCATAAGTACTGAAACTATAAAGAATCTATAAAGGCATCTTCTTAGGATGGCCAACAAAGGTACTATTAACAACATTTACTAGTACCATGTACAGTGGCATAGAAGTAGTAATTGTTGACGATTCAGGATCAGACACTGTGAAACTCACTCTTCTCTTAGATGTACTCTTTATATTCTGTCCCTAACCCTCCCTCCCTCCCTCGTCACCCTTCATCTCTCTCTCTCTCTCTCCCTCCCTCCCCCTCTCTCTCTCTATCTCTCCCACCCTCTCCCTCCCCCCCCCCCTCTCTCTCGATCATGACTCACCCTCTTCCACACACACACCCAGAATCCAAGATAAACACTGTAAAGCACATGATCTACCTGCTTGGATCTACGTCAGTCACAAGACAGACACACATCAGACTTTACTGGATGGAAGGACTTAAGATCTACCATCCCAAGATCCTTGAAGATTTCGGTTCTCCCAGGGCAGTGTGCTCCCAGGCCAGCAGGGCAAAATGAACTTGACTTTCACCCTCCCTCATGCTGGTGCTGCACTTTTGCACTCTTTCTATACACTGTACATCAAGTCATACCCCACTAGACTAACTTAAACCCTGTCTGTACTAGTTTGGCCAGGAGGGATTCAGACCACCCAGCAAGGTCACTGACAGGTGGCTATCTCATCAAATCAGCTCTCAATTAACATAAGAAAAAGAGGATCAGGGGGACCTACGTTCACCGCTTAGGCATTGTTTTCTATATAGAGGGAGCATTTGAAAACTTCAGAAGGTGTATCAATGCAATGGCATGATGACTACATGAATACCAAGCTTCAACAAGAGTCTAAATGGACAACTAGCCCTCTAAAATACAAATTACCCCCAAAGTTGATTAGATTATCGATTACATCAGGACCTCCTTGTCATTTATAACAACTTAAAAAAGAAAAAACTGATCTAAATGTTGCAGAGTAGTTAAGGGTCCTGCATACATGTATGAGCAATTTTTTCTTTTTCTTTACATTCATGCCCCAAATTCAAAAGATCTGCCAATTAAAACTATTACTCTGCAAAAAGACAATACTATTCCATCAATTACAAATCCTCTAATTAACAATCTAGGTGAGACTCGCACACATGCCAATTGCTATGTAATAATACTTCACTGTTGCAAGTACTGAACATTTTTTAATAAAACTATTGGCATAACCCCTGGTAGTGTGAGTCATGGATATTGGCAAACAATGTAAAAATGTCTCATGATTTCACCAGGAAAGTGACACAAACTGAATATGACATATCACTTTTGAGCCAACTTATCCCTTGCCACGAATAAATCACACGTTCCAAGATCTTTCCCTATTTAATTCTCAGTTCATTTCTATTTAGGTCAAACCTGTAGTTAGCTTTAGAAACTATTATAAGCCTGGTTTGTTTACAGAAATAGGAGTTCATATAAATTGCCTTTTCTTAGAATATAAAATGAAGATTGAATCACGCAAGAACCATCATTCCATGTCAGCTGCAGTTATGTAAAATGCCAACTAAAAATATGTTTACTGTATGAAACAAATGTAATCAAAATGAATGAAGAACTGATTTAAAATTGACACACTTTTATCTAAAACATATCAATTAAAAAATTTGTTTGTATCTTCTTTTCCTAATCAATGTTCTTCAGATATACTTTAATACAGACCTACATGTAATATGAGATGTGATCACAGATGTACATGTACATGTACCCATATGTCCCAAAACCTTCCATGTCCTTTTTTCCTTATACAGTATGTACATGTATTTACCAATTTTGAAAAATTACAAGCAATAGCGAATAGCCATAATATGACAGTTTTCAATTATTTAAATTTGTAGTCCATATCAAGTCCTTTTAAAAACATTCCTATTTTGGGAGATATCGAACTGAATATGTAAAAACACAAACTCAGTTTTGGGTTATTTTTATCTGCATGTAGATGCTAATGGTAATTCAGGGAGGGAACGTTGGTTAAAAATAAAAAGCAGACCTACTTCCCTGATGAAAGCTTAAGGTCTAGTTTGAACCAGATGTTTTACATTGCACTTTAAGCGTCTACACCACAGCGTGTGTGTGATTAAGTACAGTGTGGTTGAACGGTCTCACTTTTAAAATGCTGGCAAATCTGTAGAAAATGTCCCAGTTTGTGGATCATGGGATGAGGACTGAATGACTAAACATGCAATCAAACCACATACTTTAAATTAGCATTACTCCATGTTCCTTAAATTGATGGTGATGTTGATGATCACAGTATTTATCTTGCCATTTTCAGTTTCTAAAAGTGCATGCGTTTAAGTTATTAAGTTTCAAAAAATTCATTTGCCGTTTGATATCAAGATTCTCTAAAAACGTTATCATAAAAAGAAATAAACAGTATTTAAATTACATACATGTAATTTTATTGAAATGATATCAAAATTGTCTGCACTACTGTTGGCAGGATTGGAGATGTATCATACTTGGGGACTCCCCCCTCCCCTCCCCCCCCCCCAGTTTATCTGTTATGAATTATCATATTTTGGTACTCAGAATGCAGATCCCATTGTCCATACCTGTCAGACAAATCTCACACAAACTTTTGATGTTTTCACAATTAACTTGTATCCACATACACAAGGGGCATTGATTTTGAATCCAGAGGGGTTTACTGCAAGAAAACTCATACAATTTTTATTATTACAAATCCGGATCTTTTAACAATGACAGATGACACAAATGTACAATGTATGCTGGTACGTGTAGGCTTTCATAGCTGAACCAATACATAGGGGAATTGATTTTGAATCCAGAGGGGTTTACTGCAAGAAAAGTCAAACAATTTTTATTATTACAAATTCGGATCTTTTAACAATGACAGATGACACAAATGTACAATGTATGCTGGTACGTGTAGGCTTTCATAGCTGAACCAATACATAGGGGAATTGATTTTGAATCCAGTGGGATATATTGCAAGAAAATTCAAACAACTTTGATTATTACAAATCCAGATCTTCAACCAATGACAGATGACACAAATGTATGCTGGTAGGCCTCATAGCAGAACCCATTGACTACTGGAAATGGTGACTCCTATGTCAAAGCTTATGGGAATGTGAGATTTCAGTAATCGATGGGTTAATAATTTTATACTTTCCTTTAATGCATGTAACACCAGTTAACCTATAAATTGAATGGTCTATATTGCAGCTTTGCCCCTAAAACAGAGGAATTTCTAATTTTAGCTCATCTGATCTGATGGACTGGTTGGTTTGTAGCGTTTGACCACACGTGTGTGTAGAAGAGTGATGAGTGAATCATTTGAGCTGTGGTTTATCTGACAGTGTAGTAATATTTTGGAGCATTTATTTATTTAAACATCAGAGACATGTACATATGAATTCTATAGTTAAAAGGTCACATAGTACTAGTAGTCCATGTGTTGGCATTAATGGCAATAATCTATGTCATGAATTCCACATCGTCATTCTGATTTAAGTACCGTATTTGCCGGCGATAAGGCCGCAGCGCCGTATAGGCCGCACCCCCGATTTTGACATTTAAAAAAAAAAAAAAAAACTTTTGCCAAAGTCTGGATTCGATCTCTTGCGTACAAATGTTGATGTGACTAAAATCACCGCCTTAAACCGCGCGGCCATCCTGCGCTAATACCATACACGGCAGTTTTCTGTGATGTAGTCATTGAAATGGATTGAAAGTGGCGACTTCGTGTGGATGCTTCGCGGCAGCGGAGTTCCGTTAAACGGGCCCTTCTTTTACTTTTGCAATGCATTGGCACGAACTTAGATCAAAATCTATCGGCAGATGTTGTTTTTGGAAGTTTATTTTCGTCTTCATGTCAACAATGCAAGATAAAATTGTCGGTAAGATGTGTGGAAATGTATAGTTATTGTACCGTTCGTAGATCTAGTCCCATATGTACAAATTCGTGTGGGTTTTGACTTTTTTTTTTTTTTTTTTTTCTGTTTCGCCGTAAAGGCCGCACCCCGACTTTTTGATATTTTCTCTTTCAAAAATACTGCGGCCTTTACGCCAGCAAATACGGTAGTAATAACCAAATTTTGATTCTTTTCAACAAATCGTTTGGATGATTATCTTCATAAGTTGCAAAGAAAAGAATAAGTGTTATAAGATACAGAGAAGTGAAGTACACTATACCTATGTCACTTTGTTTTGTCATGGCATTTATTCCTCTCTTTTTTTGAGGCTATTTACCGCATTGTGTATATTATAATGGACTAAATTAAAGAACAATTGAACATGAAAATAAAACTGTTCACAGACTTCCATTGCAGAACAAAAGAGCTATGATTTCAACCAGTAATATTTGAACAAAATTTCTAAACCCAATACCTCAAAGGAACAAATGATATTATAAGACTTGGTGCTACTGGACCTCATCTGTATCATTTTCCTTTATCATTTTCAATCTTTGACATTATCAATCTTGAAAGCAGGGTTTCAGGTTCATTTTCCCTTTATCTTGCTAGATGTTTCTATTATACATGACCGGTGTAATGTATCAAAAAGCTAATCCTCTAAGACATTAGTGTGAAAAAACATAAGGCGCTGGTCCATAAATACCAAAGATATTGCATTCTCAGCTCAGTAAAGACACTTCCCTGTTACATTATCCCCAGGCTCTCCTGTTTACAGCCCTTACAGTTATGGTTTCCACAATTGTTAATTAATTAATCCCTGTGTTAATGATCCACATGCCCAAAGAATTCTGTTTATCCAATACAGGATGTTTACAAATGTACTTGCACTATTAAACAACGACACAAAGGACAGCTCATTGCACTCCATTGTGATCTAATCACTCTTTCTGTTTAATGAAGCAAAATCAATAATGGTTGAATCTTTGATTTTGGGATGTCAATTCGGCAATAGTTTAGTCCTATTATGTCTAATTTTGACTAATTGATGAATTGCATTGTAATGATTTTGACTAATTGATGGATTGCATTATCCTTCTTTTGTTGAGCCATTGTCTACTCAAAGGCTTGCTTGCATTTACTTAATAAATCTTGAAAATCAACTGTACAAAACAAAAGGACAATTAAACTCAAAAGGATGTGCACAGGGTTGCACAGAAGTATTGTGTTAGGATCATCAAAACTTAAAACCTTCATAACTTTTGAATTTTTCTGAGAAAATTCTTTCAGACTTTCACTTTTCTAATTTATATCTATATTTACTTGTATTCAAGTATAGAGAGTAGATCATTGCATGAGGACCACAAAATGCATTTACATCAAGGGTCATAGCCCATTAGCACTGTCTAGAAATAATCAATATAATCATGCCATTATGTTTCTTGTATGCAATGTTTTTTTAACAACAGGTAAAACATATTGAGATATAATTACTTTACATCTACTAAAGAAAGTACACAAAATAACACAACAACTTCACAAGTTCACAGGTTCCATGACTTAACGCAACCCAAAACACATGTCACATCAGGGCACAAACTATGTGCAGACCTTAAAGCCTAAATCAGAGTTTCCCTTCCATTTAGGAAACAACCTTTCCCTGTTCTTCTGGATCATTATCATCATCAGACCCATCATCTAATATCCCTTCCTTTAATCATCCCTTACGTTGATCCATGACTTCCCTTCGACCATGGGGCCTAGACTTGCCCCTCTCTTACCACGTGGCCTCCAGACAGGAGTGATCAGGATGTCCAGTGCAAGTCCATTCGGTTAATGTACATGTACATTTGATACTAATGTCTCTACTTCTGTTTAGCAATGCTTGTAAAATTTTCATTTGCATGTATTTCTTTACCTATGGCAATGCTATTATTTAATTTCTTTTGAAGTAGACTGTAAGTTAGTGGAACATATTTCTTCCTATGAAGTACACATGTGGAATTTCCATGTAAAAAACAGTAAATATACTACATTAGTACAAACTTTACAATTTCAAAGTTTTGAATTTGCCATTTCCATTATCTAATTATTAATTAGCCTACTTTAAATACTTAAAATTTTGAAATGAAAACGTTGTCGATCACTATTTATTTATATTTGATCTAAGTTCATTTTGCTATATATTTAAAGAGAAGGTTGAGTACTGGTAAAAAAAAGAAAATTATTTCTCACAGAATCAAACGAAACTTACACTGAATGTTCAAGATTACAAATACCGGTAAATGACATGTGCCAAACAATTTTGGAAGAAAATGTATACTGGCTGAGTAATGAGCATAGAAAGACAAGGAATCAAGGTAGTACCAACCCCGACACCATGCGTGTTGTCCCATACATAGCTTTCTGTGTATGTGCTTGTTACTTTACCAAGACTCGGTCAAATTTATTATGATTTTGATGACTCCAGAACCTTGCAGTGCACACCAATACTTACATGCTACATGATCAACTGTTTCTGATCCTTTCCACACCTTTTCTTTCACAATGCAATCGCATTACCAGTACTAAAGTTTATATTTAAGTTTGAAAACAAAACAAACAAACAGACATAAGCAGGCAAGGGAGAATTTCAGCAAATGATGCCTTATTCTGCAAGTGTATTTTTCATGATTTTAATCTCGTAAAACTCTAAACTTCTAACCAAGTAATTAGGGTTGCCCCCCCCAAAAAAAAAAAAAAATAAATAAATAAAAATAGAAGAAAAAATTAATACTGCTTTAAATTATAGATTTAAATCACCATATTATTGGAGAAAAATATATAATGGATTACTTCTAATCAAGTGATGTATTTTATCGAAACTAATTTTTAAACAAAATAATTCACTGTGAGTAAAATAGAGTATATCTTCAAATTCTATTAAGAGATCAATTCAATTAAGAGATTAAGAAATGAAAACAATTATGATGATGTACAGGGAAGTTTGAATAAACCAGGATTTAACAATCATTTTTTATAAACAATGGAGTACGCGTAGGTGGTTAAGGATTTTATAAAAAGTCACAAAGTTAATTTATCCACGTGAGTCTTGGCATGGTCACAGTTCTTAGAAAATTGCAAGACAACTAAAAATAAGACAACTTTCATGTGACATCATTTCATATTCTAAATATAATCAGAAGGCTAAGGACTGCTTTGTAGCATCTCACAGATCTTATGACCGACCCACACTATGAAGACTTTAACAGTGGCCTTTCATGTAAATGTTTTTGTGGCCTTTGTGGTGAGTTCACATGACAAAGTCTGTCAAATTCTGAAGAGAAATGTAACCACTGGACGTTTTTTCCATGACTAGTCATACTAAAGCTTTCAAATTGTAAGTCCATGATTAATGTAAATGTATTAAACTTTTCATGTAGGGCTTTACATGTCTTTGGGTGTGTTGCTGTGTTAAAATTAGTTTGTGGCATTTTCAATATGTGTGTTAGTTTGAAGACCCTTCTGGTTATCTTTTAATAATAATGTTGGTTTTGTGGAGATGTGTCAGCTAAAATTGATCTTACAAAACCCCTCCCCAGTAAAAACAAAAAGAAGTTGGGGTAATGAATGCAAGCAATTTTTCTTATTGCTATTATTATTATTTTTGTATTTTCTTTGTATCCTTGAATGTATTTATATATTGTTTATGTTGCTTGTATATGTACGTCACTCGCCAGTGGAGGACAGATTTCTGTATTTTTTAATTCAGACAATAAATTATCTTGAATCTTGAATCAAGTGTGTTTCAATCATTCAGTATTTACAAACATTTGCATACTGCCAAAATTTCTAAATTTGAAATAAAAAAGCAAAAATTCTATTTCTTTTCAATTTCAATCATAAGTTTTGTTAAGATACCTTTCATGAGAAATAAAAAATACACAAAATGGGAGAAGAATGTGCATTATGAAATATGATATTAGTTAATATTACAATTGCAGAGGCGAGGATTGGCATGTATTAACACAGAGGCCAAGGTTAACAATCATAACAGCTGACAAACCTAACAAGTAAATCCATCAAATAAATTTGACTTTACAATTGCGAGACATGTGATGAAGAGAATTAGCAGGAGGGGGAGAAAACAATTCAGTTTAATATCCAGTGACTAGGTTATAAATCTGTGACATATTTATAGATCACAAATTGTAAACAAGCTGCAGTGTGCGAATGCCCTACTCACATATATTCAAGTGTACTAATTACATGCAACTAATTTGTTTCGTATGTCAGTAGTTTCAGTCGTAATAGTATATTAAAAATAAGAGCTTCAAATATTACTTCCGTAAATATATTTTGCATGTGAAAATACACTCTCCATTTCCATAAAAGAGACTTGTGAGTAGACTTCTCAATGCTCACTTAAAAAAGGACTCGCAAAAAATCAAGTCCAACTTCGGTTATGTTTGCACGGTTTTATTTTTTTTCTTTATACTCCTTGTTTTTTAGCCCATAGAAAGTCAGGTCAACATTTACAGTGTACTTTGGTTGATTTTACACATTCCACATGCCGTTGTACATGTACTCAAATTACTTTTTGTGTGATTGGTACACTTTCAATTAATTCCTGTAGTTGTCCTGGGACTTAAATCTTTACATGTATTTTGTTGCTTTATCAAATTTCATGGCAAACATGCAAGTATCACTGGTATTATTTATAAGTTTGAATATCCATTGTTTTGAAAATCCCAATTTGGATGAATGATTATTTTGATAACAACCAAATTGAATCTGGGAAAGTTAGATGGGTTGAGGAGCGAATGACCCTGATTATTATGGGTAAGGATGCAATGCCAATATATTTCAATGCTTTGAAAAGTGTTGCTACAAATTTTAAGTGTTACGATAATCACACAAATTGAACGCACAAAAATTATACAAGAATAAATAATAAAATAATAATAAAAATTATAAGAACAATACTAACAATAATACAAATATGGATTTATACAGTGCAGGTATAATAAGAACTACAATGTACTGTACATGTAAATGATAATTTGAAATTATCTTATTCCAAATAACAAATAATAAGCAGCCAGACATGGGGATATTAATGCCAATAAACAAACTCCAAGACCAATTTCCTTTAAAGAATGTGATTGGACAAACACAAATTATTTCTAAATTTAGTTCTGGCCAGTAGCCCATTGACCAGATGGTTTCAAGCACGTTCTTGGCTGTGCCTGCCCCTTCCATTTTGGCCTGTCCATTGAATGATAATTCATGGAATCACATTTTTATAGTGTCCAAATATATAAATGTAGAGTAACAATTTTCATGCCAAATTTTGGAAACAAACTTGGCGTACTAGCAGTAAAGCCTTGGGGCCATACGTCCTGCTTGAATGATATAAGAGAAACTTATAAAATGTTATTTTAATCTACCTAAATGATTTCTATTTCAATTTAATTCATATTAAGCCTGAACATTAGTGCCAATTGGTTCATTTTATTTTAACTACTACTGATTTATTACTTTTTTCATGTCGAGGTGATATGAAGAACATTGGCCAAGTTTCATGGAGAACTAAAGTTAGTCAGTCACATGCTAATGGATTAAAGGCTATATTATTTTCTAAAAAGTTCCTTTTTTATGGGATAAATTCATAATTTTGTTTAACAGGCGTAGTAAATGCAGAACATTTACATTACCTGACCAAAAAGTATATATTTTTAAATGAAGGCATGCAGCATTGACTTCTCAGTGTTCTTGAGTTCTGACATTAAAACGGCAAGAACAGTCTAAGAGTCATAGTTGACCATTTAGTACGAAAGAATCAACAGGGCAGGTTGTTTCTCATTAAGACAAAAAAAAAAAAAACATGTTTAGTTCTATGAAATTGTGTACGTCTGTACATGTATATCAGTTCAAGATTGCATGTACAATTTACACACTGTGACTTGAAAAAATCCATGTAGAGTTAGTGTATATATAAAGAGAAAATATAATCAGTTCATAAGACACTAAATGGTTATTGTAAGGCAAGTTTTGAATCTAGTACCATCTCACATCTACCCCCACCCAAAAAAAAAAGGGGGGGGGGAGAGAGAAGTGGCATCTTGATTACATAATGGTTTTATAAGTTAGCATTATATTTCCATTCCCTTCACGAAGATCAAGGTACTTTAAAGAAATTTGAAATGAGCTTTAAGCATATCAGGCTATGGAACTAAGCTCAGTGAGGACAAAAATGACGGACTCTTATTTATTCATTATTTATGAAAATTAAGCAGGTGTTTCTTATGAACGACTGAGCCAGTTAAGGTTATATGTCTCATAATAAACACAGTCATTCCTCTATCAAAAGGAAACATACATGTTCCACAGTATATTGCTTGGCACACATGCAGACATCCATGTGACTTCGTCCATGCCCTAAGGTAGGGAAACTAAAATCATGTGTGCTTGAAATACACTTTACTTGAAAAGTTTCAAAGGACAATTCTGCAAGCTCATTCCCAAAACATACACACAACATAAATATGTACATTTATGTACTACTACAGGTGGCCAGAGGGGGAAACACAGAATCATTTTCACAGGAATTGGTCATTACCTAGCACACGATGGCTAGCATAGGTAATTTGCGTTGATCAGGATTTAATTGTCTCTAGTCTGAGGAAGTTGTCTTTAGTGAGAGTGCACACAGGTGGTGTTCATACTGTAGGTATGTTGTCTCTATGAAAGCTCACTGTATTGAACTGACGACAGACAGAAGGACATTATCCCATTGACTAGTGACTTCTCTCATTGTGATAGGCTGAACACATGAACCACCGGTTCTTGTAGTCAATGGCATAACTCTGTCAGTGTTCAATGATACCATTTGGTGTCTTTCAGGCTTTCTGTAGCTGAATTAATCTAACATATAGATTAGGAAACGCAATGGCTCTTAGTTGCCATTGGACGTAAGTCCTGAGAATGAATGGTCAACCTTAAGTTTTAGATTAATACTTCACATACCCATCGTCATGATATTAATTGAAATTCATGGCTACTCTGCCTGAAGAATATAGTGCTCTATTGACAATTGCTTCAGGCTTCATTTCTAAAAGGTTACAATTAAAGATAAAGTTTAGTTCTGGTCATGTGATTGCATTGTGAAAGAAACGGTGAGGAATCTATCAGAAAGGGTTGATCATCTAGTATATAAGAGTTTGTGTGTATTGTAAGGTTCTGGAATCATCAAAATGATAAGAAATTTGGCCAAATCTTGGCAAAGTTACAAGCACTGTACACAGAATGATGTATATGGGACTACATGTACACGAGCACATGGCGAAAAAAACCTACCCCCCGATTTTTACGATGTTTCATGTCATATTTAGAATATGAAGGCATTTGAAGAGCCATGCTTTTCAGGGAACATGCTTAATCTGATGTTATTCCACCCTTGCATAATAACAATGATAATGCTCACAAATTTTTGTTTACCTCTTCCCAGAACTCAACCTTCTCTTTAAGGTAGTGGTTGGGTTTAAGGTTAGGTATAGGGTTATAGGCTTACATTTGGTAGTGTTTGGTCCAATCAACTGTGGAGCAAAAATACAAGAGCATGTGTCATTTAACCAGAAGAATATCAACAATTTGTGGTGTCTATTTGTGAAGGAAGTGTAAGTAAACATTTGTCATGAAAATTGTTATCGGACAAACATTACCAGCAACAACAAATTGCAAATAAAGAAACACTATCGCTTGTTACTTTAATAACTCAAGCTCCTCCTCACCCAGACGAATAGTCATTCCTTAATCACATCCAATTATCTGGATACAGGTGTGCACTTTTTGTCATAATGACCTTTGTGCCACCCCGCCCAGGTTGATATGAGACGAGGGGTTGGGTCACACACCTCCAAGAGATCTAATTCAGAATCTAAAAGGGAACATAGTCATGTGTCATGATAAAGCAGAAAGCTGTAGCAGGTGAATCCTTGTGAGCAATTCATCTCTTGAGTGACATAAGGGCGTTAACTTGTAAAATTATATATAGAGTTACTAATACTGCCCATCTGACTCTTAGCAGATGAATTAAGAGGTGTACAGGTGTTCATCTACATGGATTACTGGTTTACCTGGGTGCAACCTCATCCCTTGTTTAGTTGATTAAAGTGATATTAAAGGTAATCTTTGGTTTGGGGGATAATGGAAAATAACCTTGAGAAGGAATCCAATGCAATTTTGTGTAAATGTTAGGAAATATAGAATCATATATCTGACAAATCAAACGAATCTGGTAGAGAATGTGTAATTAATTGAAGATTTTTTTTAAACACACAATAAATGTACTAAAACTGTCATATCATGCACCTACATATGTACATACATTTACGATAAATAGACCCATGTGTGCATATCTATGATGGTTTTTGTGGGGTTTTAAACAAATTTCCAACTATTTATTACATATTTTCTGATCTAAATGTAATTCTATGTTACTTTATACATGGGCAGATATATTCCGAACAAATGTTGGGCAGTCTGTCAAAATATGGCATGTCATTCTTTCCGTATTGGACATTTTCTTTACCACATACTCCCCGACCCTAATCCCAACCCACCCTCTCCACCCCCCCCCCCCCCTTCTCTCTCTCTCTTTCTCTCTCTTTCTCCTCTCTCTCTCTTTCTGTCATCTCTCATCTGAAACTCCCCATTGAGGCTTGCTTCTGTATCAGTAGCATCCTTTTGGTTTGGTCATTTGCCCAGTTTTGCTTCTTTTTCTTTAATTTAGTCGAAAAAACATGGAAACTTACATCACCTGTGGAGATCATGACCCAGCAGAGATCAGGGACCCGTTTCACAGAAATTGTCATCTGTGACAAATGACAGTTTTTGTTGTAAGCTAGTGAAATCCTTGCTTCTGATTGGTTATCAGCAGATTTGTCACTGATTTTTGTCGCTTGTCATTGAAAAAAGGCTTTGTGAAATGGGTCCCAGGTGTAAAGTTCTTATTACTACAACTTAGAAGCTACATTGTACACATGGCCTGCTTACTCATAAACTGATCTACATGAATAATAAACCAGTTCATAGATACAATCTACATGGTCTTATTTTTAGTTCATTTGAACTGAAATTGTAAAACTCATCTAGACAAATATGTTATCATTATTAATT
>JAVYIG010002144.1:190000-268269 GCA_035222895.1 Strongylocentrotus droebachiensis
ATCCTCTGTTTTCTTTAGAAAAATAAATGTTGCTCAGGCAAGATAGGCAGAGGGCCCTATTGCAAAGCCAATAATCATTCATTTTGTAGTGCCAGATCAATACGTTACTAGTAAAAAATCTCATCATTTCCGCACCCAAAATTAAGCTACAACAAAGCTAGGATAAATCCATTTACAATTTACATGTAGAAGAAAGATATGATCCCAATACGTTACAAAGGTCATTATAATCAAATTAAAAAACTAATTTGACTTACTATAGGCCTAAAATACAACTATGTCTCAAATTATCTTTTATTTAAGAAAATAAATGGTGCTCTGGCAACTTGGCAAGATAAGCAGAGAGTCCTAGCTTATAATCATGCATTTTAGTACAAGTGCCAGAAAAAATATGTTACAAGTAAATGATTGATTCTTTTAGGGGTATAAAATTAGGCTACAACTGAGCTCCAACTGAGAAAAAAAATCGTTATGCATGTGGTTTGTATTTGGCTAATTTCACATCCTAGGCAACATATCAACGTCCAAAATTGGCCAAGTGTAAAGGGACGGAAGTTTGTATGTTATGGTCTATATGTGTCAGCAGCAATTGTACCACAATATCCGCTTGCGACTGTAGCCGATGTTGTTGCATGAGGACGCCTGCCTTACACACATGCTGTATCTCTGATCCGACCCTGTAATACAAAGCTTCCATATGCTCCTCCAATATTTCATAAGTTTGTAACTAGCAATAGTAGCAAGCACGTATGTATAGTACAGACCACCTGTTCCTCAAGTGAGGGTTTGAAAGTTTGTCTGAATATGGCATGGCAAGGTCTCTGGATTTAAAGGGAGACAACACCCAGGAAGTCATTCCTAAATCATGTATGTGTAAGCTGGAAGGGCAGAACATTTTGAGGAAGTTTGTTGATTCAGTCATAATAAACAACAACATTCTAATTTGTACAAGATTTAATTTATTGCCAAATAACACACAACCGTTATATACACATCCCATTCATGAACTATTTACAACAAGCTACTTATTCAAAGGTCTTTTTTCGTAGTCAGCAAAAAAAGAGGTGTGTCTAAAGTTGAATTCATAAAAAAAGATATTTTAAGTAGAGTGACTTTATAATAGCTATAAGGTGATATTCAAAATTCTCATTAAAAAAAAAAGAAAGAACAGATTCTTGAGCTAACTGTAGGATCTATTTCTGTAATAACACAAATTTCGACACCACCCTAGTACAACCAGAAGATGAACAGAATGTAATTCAGTTCACAGACTTCACTTACGGTAAAAATTAAAGTTAAATTGCCTCTCTAATAAAAAATAACAATCTCCTAAATACTGATTTCAATTATGGGATTGGATTGTTTTCAGCCACATTTACAATATTCCTAATTGCTTACATGAAAATTAACAAGCCTCATATACAGTGACCTGTCAATGACAAGTTTAGTGACCCTATCATTTTCTACAATAATTATCTCTCCAAGTCCTCCTACTGTATCTTGAGCTACCTAACCACATGACAAGTGTGCCTACATTACATCACAATGAAGATGCTTTCTAGAGTCAGACTTTTACCAACAGACTTTCGTAAATCACTCCTCGATATGACAGACAGAGCTCTGTACTTGATGGGAAGTCCCTCAAGGAGTCCTTCACGATCTCACGAACCAAATGACTGTTCCGTGGAAGTCGCTTGAAATAGCACAAGGCTGTCTTCGGTTATCTGGCGATAATGCAGCTAATTCCAGTAAATGAAGCTGTGAACAACATTGTCTGCGTATAACAGACAAAGCCGGCTAGAGGCATGTAATCATTATAATTTCTATCTGAAGAATGAGTTTAAATTCATTTCTCACTTAATTCACACTTGCAGTAGCAGTATATGCTCATGTGTGATTCACTCTGCTCATGAACGCCTCTCTTAAATACTTAAAAGATAACTGAATTCATTGCAAAAATGTTATTATAATCAATATGTGACATAAATAACCATCTCAATTTAAAGGGGACTTATTACCCCCAGTTACCTACAATAATGTGTGTATATAAAAACCAATAATAATTAAGAAAAATAATTTAATTAAAAAACACTATGAGGCATTCAAATGATTATGGGTGAAAGAGCAAAAGAGAAAATATAATTTCATGTTGATGCTTGCATGGAAGTTACTGCAATTATTTATGGGGTGGTTTATCCTCTAACCAGATGCTTTTACCTACATGTATAGCAAATCAAAGTTTGCAGCTCTTGGAACTAATATTTGAAGCTTATATTTTAAAGGAAAAAAATAACCCCATACATACATCTGTAAAAGGATTCTAAGGAAGTAAGACATTTTTTAGAGATGGGATATCTTTTGTTTAATTCAATATCAAAAGATACTATAGAATTGATTTGTTTCTGGTTGCAATCAATGATTTTTGTTTAATTTAGGCTTGAGTCGGTACGGTCAATCACACCGGGACCCGACCGTTGCCGTCGGGTCCCGGTTTCTTTTTTTGAGAACCGACGCTCCGAAAAAAAGTAAGAAATATGTAAGAAAGTGCAGTTTTGCACACCACTAAAATCAATCCACCTTAAAACTTAAGTATTTAATTGTTACCAATCATATTCTAGCTCATCCTGAATCAATTCGAACTGCTAGCTGATATAAATTGCAAAGCAGTTCGCCCTATGGGGTTGTTTTTGCCAGCTACTAGCCAGCTACTGTACTGGCCGGGTCTCTCGGCAGGATTAATAAATCAGGTTGAAAGAAACATTAATGTTTGAATAATAAAACGGCTTTCTAAAAAGCGCTTCTTTACAACATACCGATCAAATAATTTTTAAAAGACAAAATAGACCCTATATATTTTTTCTTTGATTTTGAACACCGCATGCTTCTTTTAAAAGCTGAAAACTACTTGGTACCGTAATCACAAGAAGTTTCGATACGGATTGCAAGGCAAGTTCAGACTAGTCTCGGAAAATGCGCAGTGCTCCTCGTCGTGAGTAGTTGTCTTTCCAATTGTGCTCTCGTAGCTTTTAATGATTTTTTTCTCGTTACGACCACGTCTTTGTTTGGGTTTGTTCTGGCACGCCAATCATGGATGAAAATAATGTCAAATGGAAGAATATACCAATCTGTGTCGAGGTATGCATGTGTTGATTTATTTATACTGATAAAAAAGGTCACTTTTAAGGGACATACTGATGATATGCGCTTTTTATAGAGGCAAGTGACAAATCCTGCGAGCTGATTTCGGGACACCGGGTCCCGATCGGTGCAAGGCCGTCGGGACCCGGTTTATGAAAATCCCGACATGACTCAGGCCTAGTTTAATTTGTACTGTCAAGTTTTGTTCAGTTTTTAGTTTTGTTTAACTTTGTCAAGTTATCAATTGGGCATATCAAGTAAGAAAAATATTCACAAAATCTCTAAGTCGAAGGAAAAAAAATCAATGTTTGAAAGGGAAAAGATATATTAGTGTATACTGCTCATTTCCTATGACTACAATGGAACAGATTTAAAGAAATCTTTCAAAAGTAAAATCGCAGCTTCAATTTAAAAATGCCCATGTTTCTTATTTTGTTCAAACGAAAATATAAAATGTATTTCATTGCAAATTGTGAGCATAAGGTTGACAGAGGGCAGTGTTTATGTTTCCAGTTTAACACAATCAGGCTTTGTCTCACTACAATTATTCGGAGGGTTAAAAGGCAGTCGACAGCCAAGAACAAGTTTATGGATACCTCATTTTCACTACTCTCTCTCGGGACATAATAGATGAATTCAAATAAAAATGTGTTGTTTCAATACATCATATTATTTCAAGATCCAGGTTCATTGTAAAGGCACATACCCAGTGCACATACATGTACATGTAGATCCAAAACAAGATTCCTTTTAGTGGCTGGAGATCCTTTTGAGTTCTGAAGATAACGTTTTTACATGTAATTCTTAGAAGTATTAAACATTTTTCTATTTTAGTTTTATATTCTATACATATAATCATCTATGATGAGAAATAAGACCAAAAGTAGACTACTACTATTGTAGCATTATACCATACATATAACCAGTGGGGGCGCTGGTCCAAGAATGAGAATAGTCCGCATAAACGAGGATATCCTCGTATACGTGGACAAATTTATTTTTTTCATCAGCGCTCTGCGGGTTTCGGGTTCCTGAACCACGCGCTGGCGGTATCCTCGATTTAAAATGGCGAAGAGAAAGTACGCATGCGCGGTAACGGCGCAGCAAATGAATCGTGCATATTTTCTCCTTGCCATGCACCATGTTGAATCGACGATACAACATGGAAGAATCGTCGGAGTAGGACGAAGAATCACCCCCTTCATTGAAGACTTCTTCAAATTATAATTTCCAGTGGCCAGCGAGATGCCCAGAGGAGTCGAGTAACCTAGTAAGTCAAAATTGTAATTACTCCCTTTGCATATTTTGAGATAGTGTCGCCAACCTGCTGTTTGAATCGTTTCCCGACGCAAAAGGCGTCAGAGCTTCCTCATTGGAGTTAGCATCTTCATCTTGCAGAATTTACGAAATCATGCATTCTGATGATCAATAAATAAATGTTACCATCTTCAGAAGTTCAGTCACCATAACTGATAATAGTGATTCTGCAATTGTTAATTTGAACAGCCGCCTCTTAGTCTTACAACTAGAGCTATAAAAGTATAATATAAAGAGCCTGCACCTGCACCTGCACCCCGGCCTCAGCAGTCGAGTCCATACACGGTGCCGGTTTGTGACCGGGGCCCAGCCGGGCAGGTTGGTCATTCAGATGCGGTAACATTTCCTCGAGCAGCTGGCTCCAGGGAATTCCCTGGCTGCTTACATCTTCAATATTCAAGCAAACTACAACATGTTATTCAAACATACACATCGTTTTAACATTTCCTGTACAAACCTGGTTTCCTTCCTGAGCTCCATTCGATAACCCGTCAAGAATTGCATCGAAACCAATCTCTGGCACAGGGGGAGGAGGCGGAGGAGGCGGTGGTGGAGGTGCCATTTTGTCAAAGTGGTGTCTGCTGCCGATTTGCAGCACAGTAGGTTGAAAGATTATTCATGAAGATTTAATACTATTTTATGTATGACACATTCATGTAAAATATGTATTAAATAATTTAAAATTTGAAAAACTCTATTAATACCGACTAAAACAAATCAATACATTTAATGCAACGTTTATCTTAAGATTTGCCTTCGCGTGAGAGAGTAGATTGGCAGTGTTTCTCACAATCACGGGATTTTAGGGTTCACTGACCTCGAATGTACACATCAACTCGATAAACAAGAATTAAAGCAAAACGAAAATTGTTGTTTTTTCACGTGGGAAAATTAGAAGAATTCCAGAAGTCGTTTATGATGGTGGTGAACTGAAAATTGTTTATGACTTTGTATATTTAGGAGTGATGTTTAATTATAATGGTAATTTAAAAAAAGCAATTGCTAAACATGTGCACACAAGCTAGAAAGGCAATGTATGTTAGTAAAGGCAAAAAGGTTGCATTTATCTGTTGATACACAATCAGGGGCGTCGCCAAAGGGGGGTGTGGGCCTGTGGGGGGTGCGACACCCCTCCCCCCACCTGTCAGGATATTGTCGGTAAAATTGCGCTGCCGTCGGGAAAAAGAGAGGGGGAGGGGAAAAAAAGAGAGGGAAAAGAGAGAGGGGAAAAAAGCAGAGGGAAAAAAAGAGAGGGGAAAAAAGAGAGGGAAAAAAGAGAGGGAAAGGGAAAGAAAAGAGAAAAAAAGAAAAGGAAAAGAAAAGAAAGAAAGGAAAAAAAAGGAAAGAAAGGAAAAGAAAGGAAAGAAAAGAGAAGAAAGAAAGAGAAAAAAGAAGAAAGAGGGAGGACAGGAGAGAAAGGAAAAAAAAAAGAAAAGAAAGAAAAGAAGAAAAAAAGAAGAAATAAGAGTGAAAGGGAAACAAAAGAAACGGGGGTGAAAGAGAGGAGAGAGATGGGAGGTAAGAGTCAGAGAGAGGAGAAGTGGGAGTAAGAGAGAAGGGGGTTGTTGGGAGGAGTCGTCTCGTCGAGGGAGCAAGAAAGACACGGGTAATGCTGTGTAGGGTCAGCTGTGTCGGTATTCTTGCTCGATCCTCGTGTACTATATCAATGCAGAAGTTTGAAGTCGGTGAGATGTATATATTGTTGGTCGGCCGACAAGTTTTTTTTCCTACGAACTGTGACTTCTTATCCGCTGTGACGACTTTAAGAGTGACTACAACTACAATACTTGTATTTTCTCGAAGTTTCACTTTCCTATATAATATCAGCTAAGGAAAATTTTCGGGGAAACTAAATTCAAACAAGGTTTAAGAGTCAACAACGGTACGACGAATCGTCTTCCTTTCTTTATATTGTGATGAAAACATTACAAAGAATCGTCTTCTTTCTCTAATGATTAATGAAACGCCAAAGCTTCCGCGCTTCGCGCGGGAGGGGGGGGGGGGAATCAATTAAGACAGGATTAAGAGTCGAGAACGATACAAAGAATCGTCTTCTTTCTCTTATAATTCAATGAAACGTCATAGCTTCTGCGCTTCGCGCGGGAAAGGCGAAAAAAGAATTAAGAGCCGGGAACGGTACAACGAATTGTCTTCTTTCTCTATTTGTAGACATTTGGGACATTGGCATTAATATATTTGTCGGTAATTTGTGGTAGTTGTGTCAGTAATCGGTGGCCTCTACTTACCCCCCCCCCCCCCCCCCCTTTCACTGAAAATGTTTAGCGACGCTCCTGATAACAACACAGTTTATACACTCGAGATAATTTTTGCAAGTATATTGGTGAAGTATACCAGACCACCGTTTCTGTGCATTTGTGCAGCAACGAAGCGTCTCGCGACGTAACCCGGGGACGTAACATGCAGATCACTTTTCTCTAACTTCTAACCAATCAGAAGGTCTCGTATTTTTTTCAAGGAAGTGCCGGTGGACATTAATGCGCCAAATGTGGTTATCAAATTGCAAAAGATCCCTACTCTTGGAGGGGGTAGGAGAAAGCAATGTTACGTCATCTTACTCCAAGAAGTGCCTGAAAATGCGCCTAATGTGGTTCTAAAATTGCAAATGCTTCTTACTCAGGGATCAAGGGAGTTCTGACCCCCTCCCACGTCGCTCCCCTCCCTCGCCGCTGTCGCCTCGCTCCGTCGTTTTTCATATATTTCACCCAGTGCGATTTTGTGCCCCTCCCCCCGTAAGAAATTCCTGGATCCGCCACTGTTACCAGTTAATAAAGGTATATTTGATGCAGATGGAGTACATGATTTGCAATGCCCACACAAGTTATTTGGTATATACATTTTTTCTCTCATTTTGAAAGAATGGACTTACAAAAATATAATAAAATTCATCACCAATATCTGTTGGAAAAGGTTTTTAATATAGCTCATGCTTGCCAGCTAAAGAAATTAGCCAAATTTGTTAGAATCAAGTGTCACTTATGGTAATACTGTAAGTGATAGCTCACAAGTATTAAGCAATGTTGTAGACACATTCGTAGATATAGGAAAGTGCATTGCCCAGTTCGACTTGATTTGTAAACTGATGTTTATTTGTTCATATAATGTTTATCATTGTTCATATTATTCACATGTTTATTATTGTTCATATTATCACATGTTTGTCTTTGTTCATATTATCATATTATGTATTTAGCGACCATTCTTTTACTTTCTGTACACGGAAAAATATTAGACTGGCTATGAAAGCCATATATATATAGGTCATCACAGGACTAATGATAAAAGATCCATGAAAAAATAATTATACAGAAGAGACTTTCAATCTTCAACTATCTGTTGTTTATTGGTCAGGAATAGATGTAAATGAGGCATTGTCAATATTTCAACATGTTTTTATCTCAAATAGTTTGATAGCACCACTGAAACGGATTAGAATAAAACAAAGATCAGAAACTTGGGTGACTAAAGATATTCTTTCCCTAATTCAAGAGAAAAATATAGTATACAAAAAATTGAGAAAAATAGCATTGAAGATGAGACGCTTTATAAAAGATACAGAGTATTAAGAAATATGGTCCAAAGAGAGGTGAAAAAGGCAGCTTAAAGGCTAAACTCGATTACTTACAAAACAAGATAGAAGAAAATAAACATGATTCGAAAAGGCTTTGGCATAATCTAAAAAGCTTAGGATTAAAAAATAGGAAGCGAAAAGAACAAGAATCAGTCATTACAATATGGGGAATTATGTCAAGATGGCCATCGCTGATGAATTCGATGCTCATTTCACAAATGTGGCTGCCAAATCAGCCCGCAAATCATTTAACAAACTCCCCCCTTCCAAAGACTTTTTCAGCGCAGACAATGATTGTATTCGTGAGTTGTAAAGCTTAGATCCTCCTCTTTCATTTGATGCAACTCATATGATGCATATTTCACGCATGAGTGATTAAAAGCAATTTGAAGGAAGGAAACTAAAGTCATTTGGCGGGCGGTATCTGAATTTCGAAGGCTGGGCTGGTACTATAGGGTGAGCATAATTATGAGTTTGTTGATAACGCCATCTTCGACGGCTTGAATCAAGTGTGTAGGGAAATTATAAAGGATCGTGCAGATTCTGGACTCGACTAAACCAGCGGGAGCTCAGCTCAGATCCTGCCCTAACTGTGGGACTAGACTAGACTGAACTTGCGTGATCGATCGCGAATTATTCGGTGGGCCAGATTAGGCGTTCAATCATTTTAATATCCCCCCAAATCACCTTGAAAGAAAGTAAACTTCATCTTGATTTTATCATCATCATGGGACGGAAGAAGGGACAAGGCAAAAAGGATCATGGACATGGAAAAGGAGGAAAGCAGAATCATGGCAAACAGCACAAATTCTTTAAAATTGGAGGTGCTGCTGAAGAAGGAGGTAACTTGTTTGGTGTTGTTGTAGTCGATCAAAATCTAGGTTGCTGTTGACTGTTGTTGTATTTGGCAATGAATAGATGTTAATTGTCTAGTATTCCCAGACGTCGGGTGTCTGGACGTGGCAAGTTGTGTGTTCGGACAGCTGATTTAAAACGGCTATGTGAAGAAGTTTACAAATTATAAGCAATTATTAGCAATATTTCATCAGCATCAGCATCAGCATCAGTATACGGAAGTGTGAGGTGATCCTGTTGAAACTTCCGGTCGTTTCATTGAGTGGTGCTTCGTTCGAAAAAGAACCTTAACTATTTTTGCTCGCATGGCGGGTGGACGCACAAATAAATTTTATGGAAGCATTTGGTGCTGAGAGGACCAGTGCTTGTCCAATCTAATCTTGAATCTTCTTAGAGTTAGACTTAGAGTTAGACTTAGAGTTAGGCCTGTAGTTAAGTTACCTGTAGACTTATGATGTTGTTGGACAATATTAATTATTATTAAAGAACAAAATGTCTCTTAACGTCTCACTTTTAAGTACCAAAAAGACCCAAAAAGACCCTAAAGGCCTAATGTATGAAAATGTCTTGTGTCTCGCTGCAGGATTTCAACCCGTTGCCTGCTGGAACCTGTGGTTCCTGTACGTATTAAACCTATCTAAGGAAAACGATCATTCAGTAGTCAACGGTTTAAAAGACGGACAAGATATGTTTATTAACATTATTGTTTTCTGAATGAATTTTTTCAGCATCTCTACCAGGGGCATCCAATCATGAAGGAGATGAAGCCGAGGAAGAGCCAGAACATCTCAAGATCCCCATTCCTCTGGCAATGTGGGACCTTCAGCACTGTGACCCCAAGAAGTGTACAGGTCGTAAGTTGGCCAGGTTGCGCCTTCTTAGGACCCTGAAGCTCTCTCAGCGCTTTGATGGGGTCATCCTATCTCCCATGGGTACCAACTGTGTCTCACCCCAAGATAGGTAAACAGAAATATTTTCAAAAGGCATGAACCTTGACCTACCCTATGTAACTTTACTTTGTAAAAAAAAAAATTGATGACTGTCAAATTGAACATTAAGATATTGGATATCTAGATGCCTAAACCTACCTTACTACTTATTAAAAGCCTTATGATCCAATACCGGTAAGTTATTTAGTTTTGGAGCTGTATATCATATGTGTAAGTTTTCAGTCTTTCTAAAAATATTAACCAAAAAGTGAACTGTTTGAAAATCAGAGTAGACAGTAGATAGATGCAGTAGCAATAATTAGAGCAAAATTTGAGTGTAAGCTTTTTCCACAAAACCCTAATGGGCCATTGGTGGAATTTTATAAAGAATACAAAACATTTCCATAGAGCAGGTGATACTGATTGTCATAAGATGTTGAACTCTTTGATAACTACCTTGCCTTTCTTTCATTCTCCAGCTGATATCAGAGATTGGCATCTTGAAGCTGCTAGTAATATATTTACTTTTGAGTGAATGAATTGTAGCGATCTAATACTTGCTCTTGCTGTACAGACAGTCTGCAGTTGCTGTATTTTCTGGTGGGGGGGGGGGGGGATGTTTGGGGCTCTTGGCTAGTTGGCTTTGTTTAGGTTTTGAGTTAGCATTGGCTTTAGCTGAGGCTGAAGGTTGAAGCCAGTAATTAAATTGCTTTTAGAAATAGGCCTAAAGCATTGTTGTCAGAATAATTATGTCGTACAATGAGTGTATATAAGTCTACGTCAAATGTTTTGATATTAACAGGTCAATAGTCGAGCACCATGGCGTGGCTGTAATAGACTGCTCATGGGCCAGGCTGGACGAGACACCTTTCTCCAAGATGAAGGGGAGCTTTCCACGTCTTCTGCCATACTTGGTGGCTGCCAACCCTGTCAACTATGGCAAGCCTTGCCAGCTGAGCTGCGTAGAAGCACTGGCTGCTGCCCTCTATATAACAGGTAAGATCCATCTCTGATTCATCACTCGGCATATGTTTTTCTAAAGGCTCACTCACATGCGACACCATAAACCACTTTGAATGAACAGCCATGCAAAATAGAATGAGACAGTATCATTGCACTTCACATTTCTGTTTTTTTTTTTTAACCAAAGAGATCATGGAGTATGTATTGGGGCCATTGTTGCACACAGCTATGTACTTTTACCCCTATAACGTTGCCATTTGCCATTCATTTCCATCCAGGGGAAAACAAATTCTACAAAAATTATGTATACCGGTATACAAATTTTATATTTCAATCGCTTGCTTAGCTTCATAAACTTTTGTCAACCTATACCACTTGTGAAATTCTCAACAGTTTTGATGCATTCAATGTTCCTTGTTTTACAAAATTGCTTTTACCAGTATTACTCTGTCACCCAAGTTACTTTAGCTCTAGTAAGATGATACTATGAGGGAAATCATGTCCTGGCTGTGTTTCACAAAGACTAAGATCGACTTTAAGTTGGACTTAACTATGGCAGGCCGTTCATGCCACTGGTTGCTCTCACCATTATGATCATTAGATAATATTTTTTCCTTCAATAATGAATTGTCAAAAAATGTAAATTCTGTAGATTTGCGACTATGATTTGTACAACCCTTGAGAGACCAATGCCAGTCAATGGTCAGAACAAACAGCGGCATGAACAGCCTGCCATAGTTAAGTCCAACTTAAAATCGATCTTAGTCTTTGTGAAATACCGTATTTGCCGGCGATAAGGCCGCACCGCCGCATAGGCCGCACACCAACTTTGACATTTCAAAGAGGGGGAAAAAAAAAAAAAAGGAAAAAAACCGGACAAAACAAAATAATCGTAATTTTCTCTTAAAACACAATTTTTTTTTACAAACTGATACCAAATTCATCAATATTCTTATAATTTACCGGAAGTTTAGCTAAGAAAGTGATCGCAGGCAGATTCGGTGTCCGATATACCCCTACCACAATGTACGGTGTAATGCGAAATGGCATGAAATGGAAAAACAAAATGGCGACTTCGGATAGATGCTTCACGGCAGGTCCGTTGAACGGTCCCTTCTTTTACTTTTGCAATGAATTGGCACAAAATTAGATCAAGATATATATCGGCAAATGTTGTTTTAGGAAGTTATTTTCGTCTTCATGTCAACAATGCAAGATAAAATTGTCGGTAAGATGTTTGAAAATGTCCTGTACCATAGTGGTATAGTTATTTTACCGTTTGTAGTCCCATATGGCTAGATTCATGCTGGTTTTGACTTAGGTTTTTTTTTTTTTACTCTTTCGTCGTATACGCCGCACCCCGACTTTTTGATATTTTCTCTTCCACAAATAATGCGGCCTTTACGCCGGCAAATACGGTAGTCCCCCGCTCTTTGTAGGGAAAATTTAGATTCAGACCTACTACCTAGCAGTAATTCAAAAGTCTGCCTCCTGCATTCACAGGGTTCCAGGAGTATGCGCTCCGTCTCCTGGAGCGGTTCAAGTGGGGTCCAGTCTTCATTGATATCAACCGGGAGCTACTGAACAACTACGCTGCCTGCAAGGACGGTGCAGACGTGGTCAAGGCCCAGCAGAGATGGATGACACAACTCAAGCAGGAGAAGGAGAGAAGAAATCGAATTGGTAAGTTTAAAGTCCAGGGCCCCGTTTCACAAAGCCTTTTTCCAATGACAAATGACAAAAATCAGTGACAAATCTGCCGATGACCAATCAGAAGCAAGGATTTGACTGACTAGCTTATAACAAAAAATTGTAATTTGCCACTGATGACAAGTTTTGTGAAACGGGGCTCTGTTTTGGGTAATGCCAGCAAACAATACAAATGGCCTTACTTGGAACACTTTGCCCCACCCCTATCCTAATTTTTGTATAGACCTGTCTAAGTAAAATGAGCTGTTATAGAGCATTTGTATCAGTTTGTTGTACTACATCATGACAATCCTGTTATTTACTTTTGATGTAGCCCAAGCATTTGTAGGGTACAAAACAAAAATCAAAAAGTTAAGTTCATTCCTTTTAATCCATTATATGCTTTTCAGAGCAGCAAGCTTTACTAGAACCATTGATTGGAATTGTCAACTTGAATTAAATCACACAATTTAATATTTAGTACGTTTTAATTAAAGTATGTTAAAATTCTGTTTAATTTTCTTTTTTCTTTTCTTGAATTACTATATAGATGTATGCCCACAATTATACAATTTTCTCACAACTGCACTTGGAGTGTCACTTTTGACAGACCTGTCTTATTACCAATTTTCACTATTATTATTGTTAATTTGTTATTATTAATTTTTACATCTTCGAGAATAGGATATTATTAAAATATTAACATTAACTTTCTCAAATTGCATTTGATGTTTGATTTTAGATAGATCAAGTGAACTTGTGAAAACTAATGGTAATACATACATGGAAGCATAAAAAGGTCTTTATTGTTGGGAGGGAAAGGCATAGGTGACACTGCACTCTCACTTTCAATACATGCTGCAGGATATATTTATTTAAAGGTATAGGCTTAAGGGTTTAGGGTGTAATTTTGTTTAGGGTTAGGTTTAGGTATAACACTTGGTCCAGGCTTTAACTTTGACGTTGGGAATTGGGCAAGTGTATGATAATGACTGCTGAGCAATTGTTGCCAGTTCATATGTTGTAAAACTGCGGCATTACTACAGTTTTCCCTTGTAATCGTCCTCATTCTTAGATCCTATGGACATTGACATGAGCAGGACAACATACAACATGAATCGGCAACCAGACTACGACCTGCCTTCCTCTGAGGAGGACGATGCAGAAGATTCTGATGATGGGGATGATGGAGAAGGTGGCAAGGATGTCAGGACAGAGGAGGAAAGTGAAGAAGAAGAGGAGGAGGAAAAAGAGCCAGAGGAGTTGCTTCAGCAACGCGACTATGACATGCCGGATTTGGAGTCGTCTGGTGAAAGCGGCTGTGAAGAGATTTTGGATACGGACTTGATGAACGGAGACGGCTCACAAGAGATGAATATCTCGTCCGCGCAAGGCTCCAATGCCCAGCAGGATAATCTTGAACGCATGAATGTGGAAACTGGATTATCTAAGAACGTCAAAGATGAACGTTCTACAGATCAGAGAACTTGTCTGAAGGAAGACGATAATATATGCGATGAAAGAGATATTGCGACAGAATGTGATGGGGTTAGCACTGGACTCACAAAACTAGATATGAACAGTTGATGTTATTTTATGTTTCAGAGAATTTACTCTATCAGTTTATACGTGCCTTTATTAAGCCTAGTTCATGCTATGAACTTCTTATTTTTTCTCTCCCATTGTTACTCTCTCTCTCTCCCAGTCTGTGTGTCTGTCTCTCTCCTCTCCTCTCTGTCTATATATCTCATCATTCTACCATCTGCACTGACCTTACATCTCATTCTTTCTTCTTTACAAAAAAAAGTCCCAACTAATGCTTATTAAATTCATGAAAATCTTGAAACTATTGAGCCAAGTGTTTTATTTTATCATATGATATAAGGTGTAGCAAAGAGATTAACTTGTGTATGATACAATGGAAATGGTGATGTTGATAGCAGCAGCAGTGATGATTGTGAATATAAAAGTAATGGTGATGCTAATGGTGATAGCTTTCATGATGATAATGGTGATTATTATAGTTGTCATGCTGATGATGATCGTTATAATTAGACTTCAAGGGAAAGTTAGATGAGATGGCCTGAATTCACAAAGGTTTCTCTTAATCCATGGTTTAAATCCAAGTGTAGTATGCATGGGTCCTCATGTCCAATGACCAATAAAATACTTGGGATTATTTGCTTGGTTTAGTCAATGGTGGAAGTTTAGACCATGATTTTAATTAAATTTTTGTGCAATCGGGCCTATAAAGCTGGAATGTTCTTGATAAAATGTTTTGACATACGGTAGTCAGTAAAGGTTGAACTTATCCAGGTAAGCAGCTTTGGTACATGTACTTGCATTCTTTTCCTTGGAAAATTCACTGCAAGATATCAGGGAAACAACGTCTTCAGGCAATACATAAAGCAAGATAAATACATTTCATATACATATCTATCCAAAGCAGACATACATGTACATTGGCTCACAACAATCAATGTTAACAGGTAAAGTTTTCATATCAATGGGTAGAAAATTATTTAATCTTTGATGTTTTCAACTATACATTAGTTATAACAAATATGTATCATATGTACTCTACATACAAAATGAACCAATGACTGGCACGTCATTGCACATGAAACATTACACATTATGACATAGAATTAGAGGTTACACTTTTGGTACGACTTCTAATTTCATTTTTTCTCAAAAGTGATGAGAAGATAAATACAATCCACATTGAATAATCAACTAGATTAACAAATTGAGATACATAGCATTTATCATCTTTAATTTGTTTTCCCAAAAGTTGTATAGAAATTTTACTCGAGCAATTAAAGGTATTTAGTCCCACCAGGTAGTGGTACAAAGAGCACTGTTCTATTAAACAAACTCGTTAAAAATTAGTACTTTAACTGGTCTACTTTCTTTATATTCTATTATTTCAATGTAGCCCTGGGGATGTTTCACAAAGATCCTAAGTTGAACTTATCTCTAAGTTGGACTTAAAATTATGGAAAGACGTTAGCATCTATGAAAATATTTTGTAAAAGTCATTTTAAAAGGCATAAAGTGTTGATTCAAATCATTCATATTTTCTATTATTAAGGAGATTTCATGTTCTTGATGTGGAATTTATACAAAGTCTAAAATACTTAAATTTTTGCTTTTTAATTTATTTTATTTTAAGGCTACAAATGGCTCTCCATAATATTTAAGACCAACTAAGAGTTAGGTTCAACTTCGGATCATTGAGAAACACCCCCCTAATACAAGATTATTTCCATCATCCTTGGAGGTAGTCTACTTTGTTACAAGGTTTCACTGTATCTGTTTCACGCGCTTGGGTCAAAGAGTATACGGTAAGGCTAAGAGATCACACTAATTCCAAATGTGACTTGTTAGCCCAATATATTACTATTAAAATACTTTGGAGAATTTTTTTTCAATAATTTTTCAATAAAACTTGTCAGTAGTACAATATGAAAAACTAAAATGGACTCTTTTTACTAGCATCTGCAATTTTCATATTTGAGGTGTGCAACAAGCTGACCCTACTTTAATTTTAGTGCTTCTTTTACCTTTTTTTTTTTATAAATATTTTAATACATGCATCTTGGATAAGTTTCATCTAGCTATATAAACATATTTCTAAGTTCATTATGACGCTCTTCATATTGGAGTCCCCACAAGGAACTAAAAAGAAGTTTGGCCTTGCTTCTAGAGTTGAGATAATGAAGGTCCAGAAACCAAGAATTGATTCCAAAGCATTATTAAAAGTGGACGTCATTTCTAACGATAGACCTGTAATATTTCACTGGGTGAGATTCCTGCAGTAGCAAAAGAAGTTGGGCATTTTCAATCTATTGGAATTAATAGACACTGATTACTTCATGACTGTATAATGTCCATCCCATCGTCTACAAGGCCTATGTCTAGATACACAATATGGGCCCTTACAATCAAAGTGCATGCACATTCTATGACCCTACACGAGAGTCTTCTGCGACAAGTTATCTTCCTGGTCCAAAGGTAGATCACTTCTGCACCGACTTTGCTGCATCATTTTGTAAAGCACCGTGAAGTGGCCATTTCCTCAGCCCTCTCCATCTTCTTCTTCCTCCCCCTGGACCTTTCGTCTCTTATTCCTCCGTAAGAAGGGTTCGGTGAAGATGCTACTCAGTCTCTGAGCCTGTAAATCAAAGCGGATAATAAAAAGGAGGATATAGTAGCAAAAAAACAAGGTGCAGGAAGTATGAGAATTTAAAAAAAAAAAAAAAAAAAAAAAATCAACTCTCACATTATACTTCATCACATCAAATTTCTCAACGAGGCCAAAATTTGCATTAAGAAAACAAAAACAAAAAAAGAAAAGAAAAAGGGAAAGCTATTTTTCGCTGCATTATCTGTTGCGCCATTTGTGGAGATTCTCGACAAGTTGTCGGCACAAATTTTTGGCCCTTCAGACAATTGTTGATATTTTGTTACTGATATCATTAAAAATAATATTTTAAAATTATTATTACTGGAGAACTTAGCTCACCTTTTGAGGCCCAAATCCAGGCAACAGAGCCAGATCTTCTTTGCTTGATTCCACAATCTTCTCAAACGTCTGAAAACACAAGAAGACAAGAATTTCTTCATCATGTTACGGTAAGCAAATTCATCAAGGATTGTTTAAATCATTGGGAATGATTCATACAGACCTGCCAACCAGTACGATTTAGTCGTATTCCGTACGATTTTTAGAAGCAAATACGACAGTACGATTTTCATCAATAAAATACGATTTTCATAAAAAAAATTAAAAAAAATTAAATATTTGTTTTTTCTTCTATTTTCTATGTGTGTGTGCCATTTTCAATGGCAAAATGCCCATTCTGTCCTGTAAAGTATCCTCCAAGCATCTCACATCGGCAATTCTGGGATGTTCATTGGTTCATCAAACATAACAGTCGTGACGAAATCACGCATATTAAACCAATGATCCATAACAAAATTCTTCCTGTATGTAGGAACTGTAAGACGCATTGATCTGCGTTACAGTCCGTGTTTATTTTTAAGAATACAACTTTTGTCAGTAAAATACAACTTTTGGGATTAAAGAATACAGTTTTTGAACTCCAGAGATTGGCAGGTCTGTTCATATGGCACATTGCTGTCTATGGTTCAGATGCCTTCCTCACATGTGTACTGACATGAAGAAGATACAAAACGAAATTCTGAAAGCTTGCCTTCTAACCTTGCACTATACTTCATCTCAAATCATGATATAGCAATTCTTAACATTTCCATGAAAAAGTTGATCGCGACACCTGAGCCTAAAATACAAACTGGATATATTGTCTTATACATTATTATATATTATTATATTCCTTTGAAACAACAGATATACAAGTACTTACCCCGCAGTTTGCTAGCAGTGTAATAACATCTGTCTTGTTCACTGACTTCACTGTAGTGAGACAATCTGTCATCTGAAAAGTGAAGAAGAAGAAAAATATAAAATAACTATTTAGTCAGACATTTGATTACATTCAATTTCTATTGAGACCCTGGGTATTAATGTCAGATCATCAATTCCAGAAAGTCATTGAAATGTTGAACATTGAAAGAATGCAATTTCTATTACAATATACAACAAACACAGAGAAAATGAATTTGGAATACATACTTTAGCTAGGTTCATTTTTACAGGCCCTCTATTTTGATTACCAAAATTTCACATGTAAGTATAAACAAATTAATATATTGGTAAAAGGAAATAACAAAAATTAGCAAAATGCTTGAGTTTTGTAGATAGTGCATCATAAAAAAATATAAACAGATCTGATGTCGGGCTCGATAGTAACAA
Source organism: Strongylocentrotus droebachiensis (assembly GCA_035222895.1). Taxonomy (NCBI): domain Eukaryota; kingdom Metazoa; phylum Echinodermata; class Echinoidea; order Camarodonta; family Strongylocentrotidae; genus Strongylocentrotus; species Strongylocentrotus droebachiensis. Next base: position 208,320 of record JAVYIG010002144.1, read on the forward strand.
GGGTCTGATGCACATGGGTCCCAATTTGTTTAACCCTTTCAAGAGCGTACAGATCTTAAAATTATCAATCCAGACCCTGTGGGAAAAAAATGTTAGTGCGGATCCCTGTTTTATGTCAACTAGTTGTAAAATGTTGCACTTGGTTGGTATTATATACTTACTTTAGAGAGATGGTTCTGCTCAACTTTCTCCTTAAAACTTTTAACCCTTTCAAAATTTAAATTTAGAGCCCCATGCATACAGATCTAAAAATTCCCAATACAGACCCCTGAGGGATAAATAGGTTAGTGCGGATCCCTGTTTATATGTCGACTAGATTTGCATTTAGCTGGCACCTTATCTTTACCTTTGATAGATGGTTCTGTTCAACTTTCTCTTTCAAGGCATCTACTGGTTTGTTCTCATAAGCTTTGTACGTCTCAATATATCTTCCTGCTTCCTCAGCACTAAGATTCATAAAACATAAAGAAAGGGATAAAAAGAGGGGACAGGATTAATGAGAAATGGTTACCAGAATCATGAAACTGACCAAAAATACTTTCTGGGACACATTCATATGATCATATGTCAGTGAATGTTTCAAATTCAAGTCATGTAATTTGATTTTTAAGAATACAATGATACATGTACATCATTGTTAGGAAGTTGGATTAGAAAAACTTCATGAAGTGGGTCTTATGATTTCTCTCCAGATCTACCTATACAACATTGAATAAGAGATAGTATTTTGTATTTGTTAGAAACTTCATTCACATCATTGTACATTAATATATTGTTTTACAATATAAAGACATAATAACTATTACCAATCATTTGAAAGATACATGGAAACAAACAAAGTATGTATTTAAAGAGAAGGTTGAGTTCTGGGAAGAGGTGAAAAATAATTTGTGAGCATAACTCATTCTTATTATGCAAGTGTGGAAGAACATCAGTTAAAACATGTTCCCTGAAAAGCATGGCTCTTCAAATGCCTTCATATTCTAAATATGCATGTAACATCGTAAAAATTGGTGGGCCGGCTTTTTACGCCACGTGTTCGTGTAGTCCCATATACATCTTTCTGTGCAAGTGTTTGTAACTTTACCAAGACTTGGCCAAATTTCTTATCATTTTGATGATTCCAGAACCTTGCAATACACACAAATTCTTATATGCTAGATGATCAACCTTTTCTGGTCGGTTCCACACCGTTTCTTTCACAATGCAATCGCATGACCAGAACTCAACTTCATCTTTAAACATTACCTCAAATTAGATTACATTTTTTTTAAATGAGAAACAGTTCATACAAAATCTTTTTGTTTGACAGTTTACCTGCTTGTGTATTGCATATGAGTAAATCTGAAAGCAAATTTTATAACGAAAATTACAATGGAACTTAATTTGGGGTACAGTTCGAATGGTCATAAACACATTCTCTGATTGTTGCTGTAATTCTTTTTATGTCATTTAAACTTGCCGTGCACTTCCAATGACAAAAGTCCAAATGCTTGCATACTCTCCAAATCCACCTCCTACTTTCTACTCTTTGGTGAAAGAATACTCTATAATCATAGGAGCTTTGTATATGTAGCATCATGTTAAAAGAAAATACTCTAAATGCATGTTTCATTTCTTTTCCACAAAAATAGTCAAGTTTGATGGAGCAACTGGGAGAGACATTTTGACAACTTTCAGATACTTACTTCCATGCCAGCATGAGTGTGCAGTCTGATAGTATTGCTAGCCTGGCCAGTTCCTTCACTGAATGATGAGGATCTTTCTATGGGAGAGAATCATATGAAAAGTTGGCGCTGAAATAAATATCACTGTCTCAATGAAAAGAAAAAAAATATCCTTATAAATACATAAAATCTTCTGGTTTTTCTCCATGTGTTGAAAAAACTTCTAGATTATAACCAAGCCATACATTTAAGAAGAAAAGATAAAATGTTATCATTTATGTTCATAGAATTTAAAAAGCTTTCAATTAATGTATTTGAAATACCTGCCAACATTTGAAAATAAGAATTAGGAATTTTAGCACGGTATGCTTTCAAAAATAAGAAATCGTACTTGCAGCGGCAGTGTAACTGGCAATACGCAGTAAATCTGTACCAAAAAAAAAATTCATATTCGCTGCTAGATTATGCAGCCATTCAACGCACGCAATAAGTTAACTCTCTATAAATCATGGCACATGATAAAACAAGCTTAATTTGGCTTTAGCACCAACAAAAATTTGGGGGTGAAAAATCTTAATATTTCAGATTATTGAGAAGGGTTGGCAGGTACATTATGTATTTATTGTGGCAATGTTAAGCACGAATATAACTTACCACATCCACCTGAACAAGAAGAACCCTGAGATCAAACTTGTGACCTAGTTCCGTCAGGCGGTCACTGATGTAGTTTGGGTTGAGATTGTGATAACGCAAACTACAGAGAAAGGGGAAAGGGTTTGATATCTTTAATATAGAGGTTCTACATAATACCATTGTAGACTCAATTTAGCTTTGTGTTTAAAGTCTTATCTTATTTCAAAGACATTTTGTGCAATATTTACTAATGGTACATTTATTGCACGAGTATAGATTTTTTTTCTTGAAAATGATGTATTGTTCAGAAAATGTACCTGAGGCTATATACAAAAATACCCCCAAAATAAAATTGGAACCATTGTATTTTGAAACGCAACTTATTTTTCTGCAACATTCACATGATAACATTATACAAAATGACATATCGAAACTGGATCAATGATATATCTCAAATTTATAAATTCTATGTTTATTTTTAGCATATAGCAAGGGGGTGGGGATAGTTGCTCGAGCAATTTTTTTTAATTTCAAAAATTGTATTGGCACACAACATTCAAATAAGGGCCTTCCAAAACAGACCTGTATGACACATTTCTTTTAAGAGCATAAACAACCACGTTAAAAACTCAAAAGATTATCACTTCACTCGATTTTACAAAAGTCGGACCAATACCAACCTGAGATAGAAGGCACATGTAGTTCTTCCCATAACATAGTCCGGGACTATATCACCAAACTCCCAAGGAACGTTCCGGACGTGCTTCAGGATTGGATTGCCCCTCTGAAAGAGATAGAGAGATTTGAAAACACAAAATGACAACAAGGTTTATAGTGATAATTGTCTCTGCTCAGATGATAAAAAGAGCCACTAAAGCATGATTAACAAAATCTTTTAAGCCCATATATTTCTCTCAACGGCACTAACTCTAGTTTTTCAAGGGGGTGAGGTGGGGAGGAGGAATGACCTACTATATTTAGAAATAATGTAATGAGAAGAAAAGAAATGATTTCAAAAATGAAATTAACAAAATATGAATTTGAGCTCTTGGAAAGATTTGCATCCATCAAAGCACAACATGAAAATCATACATAAGATTCTACTGACCTGCCTTGAATTAACAATCACACTATTCGCTGATGGAGCTTTTTTTAAGCCAGCCGAGGTACCAGGCACAGCGGAATCTGATGTAGATCTGCAAAATTAAAAATATCAAGGTAAATGAGACTTTCCACACTAATATGTAATTTTAAGTAACATACACTTTTTTGCATTTTTACATATTTAATGATTTTGTATTATTTGGCTTTTAATTCTAAAAGTATCTTATATTTGTAGACTATGAAAATTTGTTTGTCTTCTTGAAGATGATAAAAGGCCACTTACTTGTGCATTGATGCCAAAGGACATGCTATTTGAATCAAAAAAGAAAAAAAAGAACTATAACTAAAACTGTACTCCTTGAATCTTAGTTTGTAATAAATATTTGTAATCTTGGTGTAACACTGTGATGGATAGGGGATAGATACTGTGGATGAAAACTAAAAAGTAATTAAAAGGACTGATCGTTATTTATAAATGAATCATAAACCTACTTATATATACCGTAAATAACGTTGTATAAACCGCCCTCGTGTATTAACCGCACCCCTCTTTTTCGCCCTTAAAAAAAAAGAGATTTTTTTTTTTTTTGTGTAAGATCATTACGGTACTGTAAATTAAAAAACAGTAGGGACCTAGGATAGAACCTTGTGGTACACCATGTAATAGAAGAAAAATTCGAGGAATTATTATTATAAACTACATATTGAGATCTATCAGAAAGATTACTTTCAAACCAAGATGACAGACAAATTTGAGTGTTGTTCTAGTTTCCGAGTGGTGAGTCAACACACCGATTACCGAGCTGGGAGACATTGCCAGGCATAGCGCCAGGTGGAGGGGCATAAATTGAAACTTTAAAAAAAAAAAAAAAAAAAAATTGTTTTTTTTTTTTTTTTTTGGTGTACCGTGTATAAACCGCACCCCCGACTTTGAAATTTTTTCGGCGGCAAAAAAGTGCGGTTTATACACCGTTATATACGGTATATAGCTGTTACATCCCACTTTAATCCCAAGGATTATAACTCACTGCTTTACTGCTGCCTGTGGAATCTTATACTCTTCTGCAGTACCAAGCATGTGGAACTTGCTTGCAAATGAAGAACCAATCTTTCCCCTCCTGGCAATTTCAGATGCTTGTGGTAGTCTGTATGGATTGGACGCCGCAGGATTTCTGCCTCCTGCAAAACTTGCAGATGTGGTATTTGAGGAGGTGGCATTTGACCCATCTTCTAATCTGCTTCTTGGTGCCTCCACAGCCCTTGGTCTATGAAGTGTGGGAGCGGCAGCTCCTGCCTCCAATCTTTCCCTAAGTGCCTCATCAGCTCTTTGTTTTCTCAGCTCAAGACTAGTCCTCATTGCCTCTGCACTTTCACTGGACATTGCTGTCTGGCCCATTGTTGATGCAGACCTGCCTTGAACTGTTCTACTTGTTTCATCTTGTTCTGTTCTTGACACACCTACACTGGTTTGTCCAACTTTGACTGTTGACAAAGTGGCGTTACTTGTAACGGCCCCTTGTTGTACAGATGAAACCCCCGTGCTTGATCCACCATGAGAGGCTGCATTCTTTGACCTGAAGCGAGATGGTATCTAGGAAGAAAAAATTATGATTTTTAGTATGATCACAAGGTCATTTCATCACAAAAATATATTCAAGTCTTAAATATCCCTATAGCTACCATCACAGACCGCTCCAACAAAAGCTTCTTCTGTTCTGGATTTCTGTTGTTATTTTTGATAATGATATTCTTCCTCTTGTTGTACATACATGTACGTTATATAGCCTTGTAAACAACACACATTATTCATGTGTCAGTGTATAAATTGATGTACTATTTGTTAATTTTTGTATAATTGAATAAACTAAACTGAAAGTGAAACTGATAGTGAAGCAACATCTTTGTAGTTTGTAACATAACTTTGCAAAATTCAATGAGCTTCCACACTGTTTAAAACTAGAGGTCGAAATGTATATCGACCACTAAGGAGGAACGTTCTCCCTGCAAGTGCAATCGCCTGTACCTCAGTAGCCAGCTTAAAGACTGAGGGGCAGAAAACACAGTTGCGCTAGGATTGCGCCTGTTCTTTTTAACCGCACATAGATTAGATCTTCCACATCACTGTACATATATATCTGCACAAAAAGTACGAAGATACACCAACAACATGGTGGCCTGTACTTCAACAGAAGAAGAAGAAGAAGAGGGGAGAATAACCTAAATGTTCATTATTTACCTTACAAGATACATACATGCATCATGCAGCACACATCATTCATACCAGCAGTGCGTATGCTACCCCCAATGAAAGTGAATGCATGGGACTGCCTTAGAATATTAAAATCAAAATATGAGGTCGTTTGTCATCATCAAAAGTATTTTACAGTACCTTTGGCTTGGAATTCTCAAATTCTTCAATTTCATTGGCTGAAGGTATAGCAAATCGCTTCTTAGATGCACCCGAAGAGGAAGAATCGGCCATTTCAACGTCGTCGTCTACTTCTGCAGCGGCGCCTCGAAATTCTGCACGATCTATGACTCTGAATGCAAGAAAAGGACGTTCTTTAAACTGGCGCCCTCTGTATTGCCGATGACTTACAGCGCGAATAATACGAAATCAACGTAAGATGGCTCTTCACTGATCCCCTTTCCCTGTACAAAAAGCACCGTAATCAATGAGCATATCGATTTTGTTGGCAATCTACATGCCACACAGAGCGTGAAAAGCAACATACCATTACACAGCGGGACCTTCGCTCGGCGGTACATAACGTGTACATTTGGGCTAGCTCAGCTGTTCGTTGTGCGCTAGTGAAAAACCCACATACCATCCATGCACCTGTCTGAGTGCCGACTCCACAAGCAGGAAAAATGGGGAAAACGGCGGTTCTGCTTTTGGGACTTTTTACGGGATTAGTGTCTCTGACATTACAAGCAATCTCTCTAGGAACTGAATACTGGTTCGAGGCAACAGTGAGGAATCGTAGCCTAATAAGAGACTATTACAATGAGACGGTTTTAGAATTACATCAGATTCCAGTTTTGCCAGAGAAAAGAGGATTGTTTAGTTATTGTGGTTATCATTACGAACCTAATACATCTTCCACACAAGTGCCTTCTTCATCCATTGATAACTTCCAGGGAGGATTCAACCCTTCCGATGGTAAGTATTATATTGTGCATTTGCACAGAATCTGATTTGAATTTGATTTGATTTGAATTTATTTCCATATTTCACAAATAAATTTGAACATGTTTTAAATTATACAAACAAAAAATACATGCAAAAACGAAATACAATTAAATGATTAAATTGAAGATTAAACTCACAAAAGTTCAATAGAATATTACCATAATCAACAATTTGTTTGTAATTAAAATAACATGAAATATGATGAATGTGATGAATCACTCCCCCTTTTTTTTCTCGTTTAGATGTTTTTGTTTTGTTTGTTTGTTTATTTGTTTGTTAACATTGAATTAATAACAAACACAAAAACATTTAAAAAAGTGAGATTTGTCAATGTATCAACCCTAGACTTATAAATCTTTTTGATAGAAAAATTATTAAAGAGCTCCACAACGTGACACATGAAGATATGACCATGAATTTACATGTGCATGTACATGTATCTCGTAAATAATGTTATGATTATCCATCTTTCATAAAGAATGCAACTACAGTACATGTAATATTGATTTCAAAGTACAGTAATCATCTTCTTTCTTATCAGTATTATTATTATTGTTATCATTGTAATAATTATTATCATTAATGTAATATGATGACGATCATCATAATTTGTAATACCATTGACATGACAATCATGAATAAATATGGATGAAAGGTCAGATTTCCCAAATCCTGAGTTTCCGGTGCTCTGTCTTGCCATTTCATTCGCGAGTGTTTTGGTGATAAAATGACCCAGTTAAAGGGATAGTTGAGTTCTGTTTTCAGACCGCAAATGCCTTCAAAGCTAGTGCATGGTTATTGCTCTTATTCTCATCTATGACATTTCTAGCCAGTGCACTTTTAGAACTTAAAATTGCTATGAAGGTAATTTTAGACCCCAAAATGTGTGAAATTTAGCCAATACGATCATACCAATTCAGCTCAAATTTCAAAAAAATACGGTGACCGTTAATTAATTGTTTAATTAAAAATAACAATACATGGGCCGGCTGGTTGTGCGTAATATAACCAACACGAAAATGCCAACAAAACAGCCAACATCGGCATTGGCTGAAATACAACGTAAAAGGCGCTATTTCGTTTATCAACGTTTTTTTTCAAATTATCTAATATTTGTGGTGGTACACAAGTACCTGTATTGGAAATCGTTATATTTATGGATATTTCAGCCGTCTCTGGACCGATTTTGATCAAACAAAGATGATTTTGTCATTTAAATTATATGTTCTTTCAAATTTTGACAGTCATTTTTTCATTATCTCACAAAAAAGTTATTTTGTGTAACAACTCAACTATCCCTTTAAATATTGGCCGATAAGTTTCAAAAGGGAAAGTACAGGTACAGTGTATGTGATTATTAAGACATTTTCATGAACTACATGCTGCTAATATTGCATTTACATAATTATAGGCTAATAACTTCAGGCTCATGTGTTTGAAAATGATTTTTCTGCAATTTATACATTTGATACAATGTCACTATGAAATATTTGGTGTTGAGCCCCACAAAGTAGTAACTCATATGTTTCAGACAGATAATGAAGGAGCATTATGTACTGTAGCTCACAAAATAATTTATCTCTTGTTTATGTTTGGGGTAATTATTTAGATATAACTAAGGTGCTGGTGGTTGTGAAATGTTGACAGATTTATGCCATTAGGTCAACGCATGGGTGATGCTGGTACTACCACACTAGTTCACAAGCACGCTAGATGGAGGATAATTTAGCTATGGAAACATCTAAAATAAAACTCTGGTAGACAGGAAGAAAAAAATTACTGTGATAAATAGAAATCTAACTTGTACATTAGTAATTGGTCTTATTTTAATCAATAGCCAATTTAACTTCACGTAATATGTTGCATACAGAAATACCCCCAAATGAAAATGGTGCTGCTTATCATAATGTACTGCTTTTTGGACTGTTTTTCCCTCAACAAAATATTCAAGAATTGACATCAGTTGTGTAGATTCAGGGATTTAGTTTAATGTGGGGGCCATGAGAGGGCACAATTAATAAACAAAATCTGACATGCAGAACAAAAATCACATATCAGAGGTGACAATTTACACAATTTAATAACAACCTTGGGTTAGCAAAAACAGAGTTATCACATTCTCACATGTCTTGGGGGGGGGGGGGTACATTTTGATTTTGTATGCCTCATTGGCCATTTATGCCCCCCCCCCCCCCCCCCCCCTCCGTCTTAATCTGCCACTGAATGGAAGTGGGAAGCAGACTAGATAGACATCAGATACATGTAGGTCACTGGCTGTAACACCACCCATCCATCAATTATAGTGGACACACATGGACGGATGGGTTGGAGAAAGATGTTGCGATTTGAACCCCAATGTTTACGAGTTGTGATGATTGATGAAGACAATGATCATCATGGAGGTGGTGATTGTCTGTAGCACTTGTCGATGATTGATTGATGGCCCGAGAGTGTGAAGATGAGTAACATTGTATGGAGGATGATACTACCAGGGGCTACCAGGGGTGGCTCCAGAGTTTGTATAGAAAGGGGGATGGGGTTCTGAAGACTGGTACAACCTGTCTGTATGAATATCTTTATTTAAAAACTATATATTTGAAGTTGAAATATGTGTATTTTTGTTTATACACTTTAAAATCATTGTTAAGTTATATTGAACATGTTTATGTACAGCTGTACAGTGTAAGATACATGTAAATACAAGTATATGTACCGGAACATTGTTATGATTATTCATTTTTATGTATTTTATATGAATGTACATGTATTTTTCAAATGGATTTCAAATAGGAGGAAATGGACACAAAGCTATCATTGGATACATTACGATATACTAGTCACCATGGTCAGAACTACATGTACACATAGTATGGACTACTCCCTCTGTTTTTTACATGTAATGCCATTTAGTACCAGCTTGTACATGTAAGTAATACTATTTTCAATGATGAATAAACATTTAAAAATTAGGCTCACACACTTGTGTAGATCAATTACAGTGTAGGACTCTACTTTTTATATGCTTGGTTGATATATATTTGTATACCGGTACCTATTTCAATGATAATTGGATAACACCCATTACCTGTACATCATGGGTGATGTGTTGTGCATTATCATGAAAATATGCAAAAGTTGTTCTTTGTTGGAAGCCAGTGACTAGAAAAAATACCAATATACAAACCCATTTGGGGCTAGTGATAAATACAGGTGTGGCATAAAACACTAAATTGCACTGCAGTTATTGCTCAGGGCAAAATAATATTACAGAAGTTTACATGTAGTCAATATTGATTACATAAGTTTAGTAATTATTGGAAGAAAAAGAAGCCAAATTAAATCCATCCCAATTTTAAGTTTCATATTCAATTATTATGATCTCAGAAAGGGTATTGATTGAAAGTTTAGAAAAAAATGTAGAAATAAAGAAGGTCTTTCCTACATGTAGCCTGCAGTGTTCTTTTTCTAAGGAAAATTGAAAGATTCTGTAGAATACCATTGAGATGTGGAGAATAAACATTCTACATGTACATGTACATGTACAGTATGTATTTGACACAAGATTATGAAGCCATAGTGTAGATCAAATGATTTTTTAAAGATTTATTGAAGGATTCTTTAATTGCATTAGATCAAATGTATGGTATCCATGAACATGGGAAGCATTGAAAACTAATCTTATCACTATTACACTTTGTATGTTTTCAGAAACCATGTAGGAATCACATTGATTAAAGTCATTTACATACCGTAAATCTCTGTGTATAAGACGCACCTTTTTTGCCGCCGAAAAAAATTCAAAGTCGGGGGTGCGTCTTATACACAGGTACAACAAATTTTTAAAAAAATTAAAAAATGGCAATGTCTCCCAGCTCAGTAATCAGTGTGTTGACTCACCACTCGGAAAGTAGAACAACACTAAAATTTGTCTGTCATCTTGGTTTGAAAGTAATCTTTCTGATAATTTAGAATAATAATTCCTCCAATTTTTCTTCTATACACACAGCGTTCCACAAGGTTCTATCCTAGGTCCTCTACTGTTTTTTAATTTACATTAATGATCTTACACGTGTACTCAACTGCACCTCGCAGTTAAATGAAAGGCCTTCCCGTGTGGGTTTTTTAACATGGACCTGGCTTGCTGATGACAGAGTCGGCAAAAAAAAAAACAAAACAAATCTTGGCCCAAAAATAGAGGTGCGTCTTATACACAGAGATTTACGGTACTGTACACGCCTAAAAACATTATTTGAGTATATTCCATTTTCATTAAGTAAAAACGTTAATTTTACAATTAAATATGATGTACACTGTACATGTATGGTTAGTGGATTGCACTGTATACGTACACTGTATAACAAGTATTATGTTAATAAGAATTGTAAAAAGGCCAGGAATAAAAACTGTTCCTTTTAAAAGTTGTCTTGCAAATGCAATAAACATGTACAGTGTAGTGTCTGCTCATTGAATATCAAGATTGTGTATACTTTTTTTCTCACTTCTAGTGCCTCTAGAGGACAATGATTCATATTATTCATGGTTAAAACAAACCTCCCAGTTTTGTGCTTAGTATGGATCATGTATATGTACTACAGAATGGAACATGTCATCATCTTCATGAGATTACATACTTAACTCTGATGTAGGCAACATCTATCATACTCATATTGCTCATCAAAACATACATGGTTCTGCATACTACTGTATACATCCTGCATTCTACCGGTACCTGAATATCAGATTTAGAATTACACCAGTGCAGGTCTAAAAAATTCTCTGAAAAGAGGAGAATGGGATTATGCAATGGTAGCTGATCTCCGCTCACACACGCAGATAGAGATAGAGACGAGGAAAAGAATGAATCTAAGTGGAAGGAGCTCGTCAGATGACACGCTCGCTGTACCATCACATTCTCCCCCCATTAATAATCAACGCACAGGCAGGATGTGCCGGTACGCTGGTAGTGTTTGTATTAACGGGTAACCAACCGTCCAGTGGATAGTCAGCCGTGTACATCGATGAAGGCTATTGTCGGGCCGCTGTACAGTGTACTCAATTTGAACAGCTAGCCTTTCAATATCCCCCTATCGCCTTCATGTTGATACTGTTTACATAGTACATCACACAACAAACCGTGTGTAGATCGATGTACATTTCAGATAGATAAATGGCTGTATGAAAATGACGGATTTTTATGATTATTACTTCATGTGAATTGATCAATTCATATTTCATATTTAGGAACAAAAATTAAAATCAAATAATGCATGTATTCCAATTTAATTCAATTAAAAGTGATAACATTTTGCAGTCCAAATAAAACAGGTCAAACATCACATTCTAAACATGTTTGATACCTTTTTAGTAAGAATATGATTATGAAAAGCAAAGTCTGTTGTAAATGATGTGTGTACATACATGTAGATGTGCAAGAACTTCTGTTTTGTGGTTGGTTATTCAGGGTTTCAAGAAGAAAACAGAAAAGATACCAATTTGTAAAATTGAGCACAAGCCCGGCAAAAGGTGACCATTAGTTTTTATACACTCAACAAAACTGTTTATGGTTTCATCTATTCCCCGGAGCAAACATACCGTATGACCAATAATATTATAGCTACATGTACATGTACGTAATTGGCCATTTGCATATAACACCTTGCTGTTTCAAATTAAAATCAATTATTGTTACACGGTAGGGTTTAGATTAGGCCTAGTTTAGATTATAAAAATGAAAAGAAGAAAGAGAAGTATTATGCTTCTGGATGTACATCAGAAAAGCACACTGTTGCCTGATAGAGATGAATAGATCTGAATAGTAGACAGATGTCCATCATTGATTATTCCCATGGAGCTGCAGTGTGTGTACATGTATACACTGTACATCGTATTTCTTGTTGATAATAAAAAACGAAGTAGTATTTCTTTACCATCAATGGGGTCCATACACCTGGAGTGGATATATACATGTGAAGATGCATTAAACCTTTGCACTCAACCAGCTTAAAATGATACAAGTTAAATGTAATTTTGAAATGAAAGGAACAATCTAAATGATGAAAGTCATAAAATTAGAAAAGAGAAATATATTTTGTATTGAAGGGATTCTTGTTTATTCAAGACTGAATTACAATAATTGTTTAGATACATGTACTGTATATCTGTAAACAGACTAATGATATACAGACAAATAACGTCTGACACGTTTGAGTCGATTGCTCTAGATAAAAGTATGACTATCACCTCATTATATTTTGTATTGTGATGATTCACATTTGGATTTTTCAATCATATCCCAAGATTGCTTTACATGTACATGTACATGTATGCTTCCGTGACAGTTTCAAAACATTTGTTGAAAAATCTTTTCTTATAATGTTATTCTGTGATTAAATGACAAATGAATTTGTTCATGTACAGTATGTATCTATGATAAACTGTTTCACAAGCTTGAAAAGGACTGATGTATCAATTGGGGGGGGGGGGGATCTCTTTAAGGATGAACTTGAAAGCTCAGTTGTTGAATACATTGTACTTCATGGGGTTATGATATATATGTACCCTGTATTGCTGTACATTCCATAATCTACATATTACAAATGGATGTGCATGTTTAAATTATGCAGCACATACATTTCAGTCTGAAAAACATTGATATCTTCTGGGAACACTCAACTACTGTACATACTTTAAAAGATATACCTGTACACTGTAATGTACAAGTACCAATCAAAGATACTAATGGAAGCAACTGCAAGTACCGGTAGTCATCTGGAAAAGTCATCTCTGTGTAGATATTTACCTTTTTTTGTAATGCATGTGGAAAATGAAAACTGTGATCTGAAGGTCAGTCACTAAAATTGTACCAAGGCAGTCATTCTACATGTACACTATTACCAAATACCATGGCAACCACTCAAAATTAGTTTCCTTGACTTTGAATAAATCTAGATCTAGAAAGAGTGACATACAGCGAGAGAGAGAGAGAGAGAGAGAGAGAGAGAGCGAGTCAGTCAGACAGACAAAGATAAGAGACAGTGGCAGAGAAACAGACAGACAGACAGACATAGATAACAGACAGTGGCAGAGAAAGAGAGACAGACAGATAGACAAACAAATATAAAAAAAGACAGTGGCAGAGAAAGAGAGAGACAGAGAGACAGACAAAGATAACAGACAGTGGCATAGAAAGAGAGACAGACAGATAGACAGACAAATATTAAAAAAAAGACAGTGACAGAGAAAGAGAGAGACAGACAAAGATAACAGACAGTGGCAGAGAAAGAGAGACAGACAAAAAAAGATAACAGACAGTGGCAGAGACAGATAGAGAGAGACAGACAGAACAAAATAACAGACAGTGGCAGAGAAAGAGACAGACAGATGGACACAGTGGCAGAGAAAGAGACAGACAGTTAGAGACAGTGGCAGAGCAAGAGAGAGAAAGAAGAAAAGTGAAAGATGAGAAAAAAAGGAATAGAGAAACATTCATCTCCCCCAATATCCATCTCACAGTATAAATATATGTTTATCAGAGCTTTAACATCTTTAAGGGAATTATACACATCATGATACTATTTCTGTCAGTAACTGTTAACTTTAATGATAAAGTTTTTGACACCTACATGTACAGTAATGTATTACTGTATCATGAAATGAACTTGATGACTAATTAATTCCTTTTCCTTTTTCTTTTCTGTTTATATTCCTTACAGTTGTAGTCAAATGTGTAACATATAATTTTACACAAAAACCAATTCGTGAGCTTCCTGGCGTGGGCTATTACAGAACATTATACTGTAAGTATATAATTATGTGCTACATTTATTGCTTAACTTAAAGAGAAGATTGAGTTCTGGGGAGAGGTAAAAAAATAATGTGTGAGTGTTATCATTGTTATTATATGCAACTGTGGAAGAACATCAGAGAAGAAGTGTTCCCTTGAAAGCATTGCTCTTCAAATGCCTTTGTATTCTATTAATATGACAAGTAACAGTTTAAAGATAAGGCCCAGTTTTTATGCAACATGTTTGTGTAGTCCCATACTATACATCTTTCTGTGTATAGTCCTTGTTACCTTACCAAGACTGGGTCAAATTTCTTATCATGTTGATGACTCCAGAACCTTGCAGTACACTAATACTTATATGCTACATGATCAACTTTTTCTGATCGATTCCACACTGTTTCTTTCACAATGCAATCGCATGACCAGAACTCAACTTTATCTTTAAGTTATAGCTTAATTTCTGGTACTAGAGAAATAGCTAGAATATTTATGAAAATTACTACATCTTGTTTCTGCATTATATTCTCAAAGTTACTGTTTACATACAGTTTTGAAAGTCTTTTCCCATGATCAAATTATAAACCCTTTACTTAGTTTTTAAACACAAGAAACTGAATTTTCCAGCAGAATAATTTAATATTTTTTCTTCTGTTGTGATGATTTCTTTTCTATGTGTATTGGAAAGTAGAAAATATACAATATTTATGAAATGTCATGCGGAGTTAATAAAATAATCTGATTACATTTATTATCCTGCTATCTCTTTCCAAATGAGAATGAACAAAATATAAGAGACACGTAGGACTGCAGACAAAAACAAAGAAAAAATTTCAAGGTGGATGGAGAAATGTATTTTTGGAGCCCAGATAGTTGTTGATTAATTCTGCATGAGACGGTGAATCAGTGATGTGTATGATATGGTTAGGTTTATTTGAATGACATCATGTGTATTCAAGATATTGATAATAGAAATGAGAATAGAAAAGAAAAGACTGATTAGCCAAGCAAGAAAATATTGATACACTCCACACATATGGCAAAGTAGATGAAGAGAATTATCTGCATATATATTCTATTAAATATATTTTAACCTTCAGCTAGCACTCTAATACATGTGTTTCATGTGGTCCCTTTAGAGCCAAAAGGACGTTAACTTTATACTTTAACACAGAGTTAACGCTCGTTTGGCTTTGAACAGAAAATATAATTATGCCATATATTCACTGCAAGAGGAAGAACATTTCAACTCTTATTTTTAATTATCTTATTCCTTATAATAACTCATATCAAATTAACCAGACAGCTACTCTCTGTGACTGAATTTATCAAACTGTTTTGATAAAAAGACATAATATACAAAAAAAAAACAACATAATATGCTATATATTCATTGCACGAAAATGAATATTTCAACTCTATGTTTAATTATCCTACTCCTTATACATGTAATAACTCATCATACTCGTTTCAATTAACCAGACAATTACTGTGTGTATGAATTTATCAAACTATCGTTTTGATGAATATTTTTCACTTGGGGGGGATCATATCAGTCGCAACTTCTTTACTGTAAGGGTGCGTTTATCATCATTTTTTTTGCCTAGAATCAGCTTTTTCAAACGTCTTTCAGGCAACTTTTTTAAGGTGATAAACGCAAAGCCTTTTTCAAACGTTTTTAGATATGGGTATATTGTAACGCCGAAAAAATTACATTTTTAATGTGACATACAGCCAGAATCACATTTCTGAGAGATGATAAACGCAAAGCTGTTATGAACCCCACATACAAATCGGACCTTCCCAGGCTAATTTCCGGTTCAGAGAAATAGCGCACGCCAATGTGCTGTGTCATGTTGACCTCTGAGAAACTGTCTGCTTCCCGGGTCAAAAGGCGCATAGCAGCTGCGCAGAGACAAGGCCTTTATTTTTCTTGAAGAGATGATAAACGCAACGTTCGTATAGTGAGGTTCGATATGTACATATAGAAACGCTGATTCTGATTGGCAAGGCATGATAAACGCACCCTAAGAGATATATATTTCTATCTTGTTTTCAGATTTGGATAGATCAGCAGCGGGTCTAGGATGTATAATGCTGGGTCTTCAGCTGTGTGGTGTGTTAACAAGTTGGCAAGCAGCCTGGACTGTCATCACCGTCCTCTTCACAGACTGTGGGACCATGTTCATGTTTGGATGTAAGTTGATTTGGTCTTATTATTATATTACTCTAGATCTAGGTCTAGGTCTTACCGTTAATCTAGATGCGTTAACAGATTGGCAAGCAGGTTAAACTGTCATCACCGTCCTCTTCACAGACTGTGGGACCATGTTTATGTTTGGATGTAAGTTTTTTTGGTCTTACCCCAGATATAAGTCTAGGTCTAGGTCTAGGTCTCTGTTGTATGAATGTATGACTTAATCTGTGTGATGCTTTAACATGTTGGTAAGCAGGTTATACTGTCACCACCGTCCTATTTGAATACTGGCATCATGTTTATGTTTGGATGTAATTTGTGTTATTCTGGGCCAAGAACCAGGTCTAGGTCTCTGTTTTATGAGTTTATGACTTAATCTATGTGGTGGTCTCTCTCTTTCCATTTACAACAAATTATTTACGTTAAAATCATGAGGCTGTATTGATAATTAGCACTCGATAAATGGATGATCCAAACTCTGTCATTTGAATCCCACTCCTGACACCATGTAAAGCTTGTCCATTTGTTATTTCAACTTTGATTAATAAATAATGCATTAATACATTCGAGCAGGATGTTTGTGATTGAGAGTACTGTATGGTTTATTCTTTCTGGTTCACATAGGTAACTTACATTAGGCCTGTCTTCACTGGTGACCATCTCGAGATTCCCAGATATCCAGCTATTTGAACTATCCCGATCGCAAACTATCCAGCTAATTTGCGTCTTCATCAGACCGAAGTAGCAATTAGTGGGATATTTGGTCGGGATTGTCATCCCAAGATATCTTGGGGATAGTTTGCAAAATATTCCACTATTTGGCAAAATATCCAGCTATTTGTCCGGTACGTCTTCACCAGACCGAAGATTTGCAATATGCGCTAACGCTGAGCAAAATATCTCAAGCTAATTTCTCAAGGTCGAGTTTCAAGTTTTGAGGTCGAATCTCGAGCTGATGAAGACGCGATTTGTAACTTCGGGATTATTTCCCAAATCAGAAATAGCGGCCTATTCGGCAATCTCAAGATGATGAAGAAGTGCCTATTGTCTAGACAAAAATAATGCTTTAAATTTGAAAAAAGGGTATCCTGTATTACAATGGCTGGTAACTTGGGCAATTCTCTTGAATTTATTTCCAAATATGTTCCAATAGTGACAGTTGCAACTTGAATGTCACTGGAGTGTAAACGAAAGAGGGCTTCCTGTTATTCTCACAGAAATCCAATTGAAATAGGTTGTCCGAATGAATACATTTTGCATTGTAAAAAAAAATAAGAACAAAATAGCCCTAGGGCTGAATTACTGCAGCTTGATTTTTAATAGCTGAAGCACAATATTTTGTTCACATGTACAGTATACCGGTATGCTATTTGAATGTCAATAGAAACCAAGCTGTTATCTCCAGTCTCTTCATGGCTGGCTGGCTGATGCACATATACATAGTACCTGTCCTATACTTCACATTAAACTGTAAAAGCTTTTAAATTCAAGCTGAGAATCACTCTACAAACAGTCAATCAGAAACCAAAATAATAATAATAACAATAATAATAGTGGGTTCTTGTAAAGCGCCAATGTCTGTCAATGGCGCTCCCAATTAGGCAAATCAGGCAAATTTCAGTCCAAAAATAAAAATAATTGTCACAGCAAACTCCAACTCAGTAGCTAAATGAGAGCCAGAATAAAGAAATATAGATCTACTAATTGAAGTCTTGTAGTGCTCTAGTTTATTTGTCTGTACAACAGAGCATTCAGTAAAATACTATTTAACACATCTTAACCGATAAGATAACAGAAAATGGAAAAGTCCACACAAAAAAAATAGCCTTGAGAGTTTTGGCAGGTGAGTGTGTAAGCAGGAATCTAGGTCCTGAATAACAAGGAAGAAAAGGACCAAAGAGGCAAAATTATTAGATAAAGAGAAGAGTTTAGGAAATGGAAAGCTAAATGTGACAACGAATGAACAGCATAAGAAAAGTTACATGTTCTCTGAAACTAGAACACTAGGAGGAAGGTATGTACAAAAAATGTAATAATTGGCATTGATATTTTGTATCTCAACAGGGGTGTGTATTAACGAGGCTGCTGCAATGTGTGTATAAACTTTGCATGCAAGTTAGTTTATTTCCAATCTTGATACTGACAAATTATCAGCGAGAGATGATGTCCATTTTACTTTGTTGAGCAATGTATCTTGAAATGTAACTCAACCTCAATAGACAATTGCCTTTGAGAAAAAGAGAGAAATCAGAAAGTCTGAACATAGTCATAAGAAAGTTCAGATTTTTTCTTCTCAAGCTCAAACTCAACCTCTTTAACACTTTGGTTGCTTTCTTTGCTTCGCACAGTCACATGTTTTCCGCATGTGCAATTCTGCACACAATTTGGAAGGATTGCTTTGTACAACACAATAGCTTTGCAATGAAATTGGTCTTCATTAGCTGTATAAAATCCCTTTTAAAACTGATATAGATTAATATTTTTCTGGAAACTGTTAAATAATCGTGAAGCCTTTGGTAAAAATATAATTTGGCACCAGGAGATTGTATATGTGACATATAAAGAGTTAAGAACCACTAAGGTACTACTACATGTATATAGTCAGGTTTTGTTATAAATGTTAATATGGACCAGATTATCAGGTGCTTTCTGTGAGAACTCATCCCAGGACCCGTCAAAGACAGCCACATCCTCCTTCCCCAGTAGGAACGCAGCCATCGCTACTATGCAAGCAGTGACTCCGACATTGCAGGTGGTCGTCACAGGCTTGGAGAGGTCGATGCCAGTTGATGTGAAGAGTTCTTGAAGTTCATCAGCAGGTCTCAATCTGGTGGAATGTTTGTCCATGCATTCTTCAAAATTGATGTGTTTGGCTCCATGGATGGTTCCAAGTCTGAGATCTGAGGAAATTCATAAGGAGAAATAACAATTTGACTTTGTATGAAGAAATAATTGTCTTTAAGTTATGTCTGGTGGACATTATAGACTAAACAATCTCTAGAGTTTCCATAATTTTTTTCATAAAAATACTGTCTCACCTGGCCATAAGCTAGGCTTAGTACCATCAAACCAATGTGATGGGCGAGTGTCTACAAGTTGGACTGAACCTTCCTTCATATCCTCAAGAACTTCATCACAGGTCTTTCGTAGTTGCAGCTGCACGTTGGCTTTGAACATAGCCTTCACAGGATCCTCTGTCTTGTCGGATGTCACTTGAAACCCATCTTTGACCCACTGTTCAAGACCACCATCCAAAACCGAGACCTTGCTGTGTCCGAAATATCGGAACATCCACCAAACCCTTGCAGATGTCTTCGCCTTGTAGCGAGGGTCATTCTCGTAGACCACCACACGTGTTTCATTGCTAATTCCTAGCTTGGAGACGTAATCCTCAAATTCACTTAGGCATGGAAGGGTGACTTTGAAGCGTGATTCCTTGTCTTTGCATTCGTCGAGATTGAAGTAGAGGCTGCCAGGAATATGCTGTTCTTGGTGTTCCTCGTAGCCTGATTTGCCACGTGGGTTCCAGGTGGTATCAAGGATGACCAAGGGTCTCATCTTGGAGTCCAGTTGCTGAGACAACCAGGATGTGGTTACTAGGGGAGGAACCCGATCCGCCATGATGGAAATGAGTTATCTGAGTCAGAAACAAAAGAACAACAGCGAGAACGAATGAATGACCATTCTCTCCAACATTTTCATCTCTATGTGGTATTACTATTTCAAACTTGCTACAAGTACATGTAATGGTGATTATGGCTATGGTAAAAAGCACATCAATTTGTATCAGTGTTCACAGCTTTCAGTGACTCTCTTGTTGTCTATATTCTGCCTTTCACCACTTTCCATGTGTACTATTTCTGGGTCAGCTTGATAATATCTCATCTCAATATCACTTTGGGGATCAGTATCACAATTCAAACACTCAATCTTGCGATAGAAATTCCATGGGACTAATTGCTTTTCTATGATAATTGCTAAGGTATTGTGAACTATAGAGTATAGTTACATTAGTTGCCACCACATCTAAAAGGGCCCTATTTAACTCATTTAGCATTCACTGTTAAAACGTTGTAGACCGGTAGTCCATGTTGCTCTCATTTTAGTGTGGAATTTCTGTATCAATAATTAGCTTATTGCCCTCCATGCACGAAGCAGAAATTCCACAGCCTATTAATTCTGTAAAGTCCCTATTAAGATGACTAATTAGTGACTGCATGGATCTAATGAATTGTAAGCTTGCGCAATTTACTTTGCTGACGCCTGACGGGCCATTATGCCTTTGATAAAATGTGATATGAATTGCTCACCACTTACTACCACTATGAAGGCATTCAAATTGGCCTACCTGTACATGTATTCATTTTTGTCACACATGCAATACAAATATGCATGTACTGCATACACCTGTAGGCAAACATTTAGTAGGATGAAGTTCAATTATGGGACTTCAATTTGTGTTACTTCTAGGTGCACAGACTAATTTACTTAAATCTGTCCAAGTTTCTATTATACAAATCTTGCAATCCGGATTTCAGTGTAACTGATACTATAATGAACCAATGATTCTTAATTCTATGGTGAATATATGGAAGGATGATACAATATTTCTGTTACAACAAATAATAGTATTTTACTTATTTGTGCCTCACTTCATTTACCCATTCTGATTTTCCCCTTGTCTCTTGCGTTTAAAGGGATACAAGTGAAGTAAGACAATAAAAAAAACAAAGAAAATGCGCTAGGAAGCATGTACATGTACTTCACTCTGCTAACCATTGTCATGCAACAATACAGTTATAATTTTATAGCTGGGTCCCATGGGACCCCCTTAACCCTGCCACACCACACTATCTACGGGATCTTTATCACCATGATGGCGAGGTGTGGACTTCAAGGTATATTCAAGGTATATAGAGTATTCCAGTGACATCATGATTGCACACTACAACGAAAATGACTACCGGTACATTACGTGATCACATTTCAGCCAGTAGCATTAATGCTAACATATACCAGTACCACATTTTATATACTGCACCGTATTTCAATTTGAAATGTTTGATATCCCATGTTATAGAAATTGAGTTGTCATAAAACAAAATGAAAAATATACACAATAGGCTACATACACTGTTTTATGCAGAAATGTCACAATTATAAGATAGGGCTGCCAGCATTGTACATGTACCTGTATACAATGTTCAGTGGGCTTGAGTAGATCAGGAAATCTTGACATGCAATATGATAATGTATGTGCCTCTGTGCACAATCTCCTACATATCAATGTTCCTTTTTATATACCTGATGGAAATGTGTAGGCCTACATATACATGTATATGTATAGCTTATTTGGTGCAGCTAATTGACAAGGCGCAGAGTCCACCGACCTTGCGATCCTTCCGATTCAACAAGAGGAATTAGAGGTAATGGATGGATGGTTTATTAGGCTAGTAAGCAAATACCTACACTAATGCACATTCCTCATACGTACGTATATACATGTACCAGGTACATATATGCGCGATGCATGTTGGTTAACATAAGCGAGTTGCAAGCGTAACCTCGACATACACTCTGAAGTTGTATTAGATATTAGTTACATATAAATGTATAAGAGCCTTCATATTAAATGTATACTGACTCGCATTTCTAAGAATATGAAACCTCCTATAATGCAATGCTACATCTACATGTAGGTCAATTTTGTATATGTATACCCATATGCACAGGTTGGTCATCCAGACAGTTGATTTCAAACAGTAATTTGAAGAAGTTTACATGTGATATTTCAGACTTGTTTGAGACTAATGTTGGTCAATTATTATGAATGACAAATATTTATGATATTTGGTGCTACTTGTTGCATGCTTTTTGTTTCATCCAAAGTCAAAAGTAATAGCTTAACATTTGTTAAAAGACCAGACACACATACCTAATGTCTGCTAAGAGCCAGAAGAGCCTCATTAATTCAACACAAAATAAGATTACCATGGTCAGTATCACATAATATGATTAATTGTTTGAGGGAGATAAAGACAGAATGTATAATTCAATGAATACATGTTATAAATGGCTTATCCTGGTTTAATAAAGAGACAAGCGTGCCATGTGTGAAAGTTTCCAGTTTTACAGAATTATATTTACCAGTACCAATTTTTTTTACCTTGGCACTGATTTGGAAGCAACCATGTTTCATCTGATATAATCCTACTTATATCTTGTGTTAGTTTTTATATTTGTGTGATTTTTTTTTTCTGCATTGAAATTCCACCTTCCAGAGAAAATATCAAAGATATGTATCTTCCTCTCAGAGCAATATACTTTAGGTGAAAATGCTTTCACATTTTTACTTGTTTGTTTACTCTTGATATTCAAAAAACATGAATCATATTTTTATTGCGCGACCTGAAGCCTCGATACTTGCACTGATGGCATATACTGTATACTCATTTCAATAGGAAGAAAGCATGCATACCCCTTTCATAAAAGACAGTGCGAGGTCCCAAGTTAAGTAATGGGGCGAGGGTTCTTTCCAAAGAAAGATTGGGCAGAGAGAGAATTGATGGTGGATATGCCGTTGCACAGGCCTCTGTGTGCATGCCATCAAATGGGATGGCTCAAAGCTAATGGGCAGTATGTATTAAGATCCACGTTTACCTGAACAGTCTCTCCGCAAAACAATCCCAAGATTCTCATCTCCCCCTTTCGTTGTTCTCGTCCGTCCAATTGCCTCGTTAAAGGTGCCTCGCTCGAAATGGCCGCTTGCTTTAGTTTGATGGGAATATTTTCAGTTCCAGGTATATATGGGATACCGGTAGGTCAATATTTATTCGATGAGGAATATGACCAACTACTGTTCACAAGTGTTTATCATTTATTTGATTAAGGAATGACAGTAATGCTGGACTTTGTACCTTAATCCAAATGGAATTGGCAGAAGATTCAAAATATTGGAAACCTAGTATCATAAGGTCTTACAATGATTTCTTGCATCTCTTATGAATAGGATTTTTATATATTTTTACCTTGAATTTTTGCTCTCTTTCCCCTCTCTTTCTCTTTCTCCCTGTCTCTGTGTCTCTTTCTATGTCTACAGTACATGTATGTCTCTTTCTCTATCTATGTGTCTTTCTCTCTGTCTGTCTCTCTCTCTGTCTCTGCTTCTCTGTTTGTCTCGCTCGCTCTCCCTCTCCCTCTCCCTCTCCCTCTCCCTCTCCCTCTCCCTTTCTCTCTCCCTCTCCCCTTTCCCTCTCCGTATCTGTGTGTGTGTGTGTGACTCCGTTTGTGTGTGTCTCTATCTCCCTCTCTATCTCTCTTTCATTATTTCTCTATCTCTTACTCTGTTTCTTATCTTTTAGCATGTCTGTCTCTCATCTCATTCCTATCGTGAGTCATTCTGTTAAATTGATTTGTAGAAAAAGATGATTGCAATTTCTTATGACTGATTCAACATGAAGCAACATAGCGAGAATAAATGTCACAGTTTGACTCTACATTTCTTTAGATGTTTCAGTATGTTTTACCCTCTAAGTATACTCATGACCTATCTCTGTCTTAAACTTTCTCATTTCATTCTAAATGCCCCCAATACATATGTAACGTCTCTGATATTGGCTGATATCTAGTACCTTATAACTTCCGACTCTCTTGGAATGATTAATAATAAATGCACACTCTTTATACTTAGCATTGTTCACCTGCATGTTGGCAAGAAATCGCTGATAATTTGAGCAAACAAGAAGTGCCATTGACAAGTACGTCTCGCATCAATTAAGCGGCCCTCATGTTTGCCGCTGTCATTAAGCGCAGCAGTATTGTGTCTGTACCAGCACAAAAAGTACCTCCTTAATTAGCGTTAACCTTTTCTCCCCGTGAAGCGAAGTCGAGATCCAACTGGCTGCGTTCGTTCCTGAGAGCGTGTCCTTGACAATGCTTGGTTGGTTTCTAGAGCATTCCACATGATTGAGGCTCTAATGAAAGGTGTCATTTTCGCCTTGAGTAAGATCGCTTGTAAAATAATATTTGCTTTCGATAGTTTAAGGTTGCCTTGTAGCTGTCTTTCTTCAATGGAAGGCATAGGCATCGCCCTTGTGTGATTTATTTTGGCAGAAATAGTTCACGATTTCGAACTTTGAACCATTGAAGTAGGTCAGTGCATGGGCTTCATTGTGAAATAGTGGCTTAGAATTATTCTGGCGGTATTCTGAAAACCCATTACCCTTCTTAACAAAGTTAATTAAGAGCCTGTGAATTCATATCGTGATGATGCTTCACTCTGTCATGATCACTGATATACCATCTGTGCTAATGTGAAGTGTGTATTCTGCACATGTGTTGTGACAAGTCCCAAACTCAACATGGTGTTTAGTATATTGCTCTCAGTCTCTAGTTTACATCTAATGAAAAATATTGTTGGTATAAATGTGTTCATCCTTTACTTACATTGTATACACTCTAAGTCATGTACACGTACATTGTATATTGTGATACCTTTTTCTAACATATGTAAATATGCTACCTATTTCCCAGTGCTTGGAATAATATCTTGCCCATTATGAGTCTGAAAAAACAAGTATAATATTCCAACAGTAGAAAATAATTTCATTCAATTTCAGCTAATCAAGAGAATGTAATTTCAGGCTTTCTGCTTTCTTTTTTCTTTCTTTATTATACTCAATTGGAATGTTTACATTCATTGATTGTATTTCAATCTACAACATAATTGATTTAGACAACATGTGATTTAATAATTTTTTAAAAACTTTCTGTAGATCAGAATCCTCATATATTTGTTGTTGTGTTATGCCCAAAACACACAGAAAATGTCATAAGGCTTTTTGTTCCAATTCCTATCTTGGCTTTCACACTGCATGAACAGTACATGTACATGTACATTACATTATTGGAGATAATGAAATGCTTGATTTTAAATTGTACATCTACCTTGAAGGGAATGTGTGTGGGGTCTTGAATATCATTCTCCAACTTAGCCAATACTTTTCTGTAACTCTGCAATTGTTCTACATCTACTTAAGATAAATGTATTCCTGATGCAGATATAGTCAAAGCTGCTTTAGTGATCACCTGTCTACAAAGGCCACATTTGTTGTTTCCCTTGAAAATGGTTTCTCATTGAAACATGTACTAAAGGAACCTGTCTACAAAGACCAGCTGTCTACAAAGGCCACTTTTTTGTGTTTCCCTCGGGCGGTCGCTATATAGGTTTGACTGTATATTGTAACCCACCTTTTTCCACAGTGTCCCTCCCAACTGAAGCTGTTGTATAATTGCCTGTGCGTCTTCAAGAATCTAAATATCATTCTGTAACTTGGCCAATGTACTTCTTTTCCTTACTCGGTCTAATCTCCTCTAGATTAATGTAGATACCTGATGCAGATGTTAATAAGTCTCCTTGTTTCGAGACAAAACCTTTGAAAATCCACCTTTTCTAAGAGTTTATGTGCATTATAAAAATTACGCTTCCACTTTCCAAGTAAATTTATTTACTCTCTACTTGTTCTTCATCTACTTAAGATTAATATATATATATATATATATATACCAGGTGTTGACGTATCACATGCAATGCCCTTGTTTATGACAATGTCCTTAAAACAAGTGGCCTTCCTTCTCATATCGTGGAGAGTAAAAGGATCATCAATTAACTTCATCCGCACTCCTTTCTAAGTCCACATCTACTAAAGATTAATGTTACATGTGAACCTGATACAGGTACAGTGAAACCTGCTTTAGTGATCACCTGTCTACAAAGACCACCTGTCTATAAACGCCACATTTTTTGTTTCCCTTGAAAATGGTTTCTCATTGAAACATGTACTAAAGTAACCTGTCTACAAAGACCACTTTGTGTGTTTCCCTTGAGCGGTCGCTATGGACAGGTTGGACTGTATATAGCAAAATGATACTCCTTGTCTTGGCAATATTCTCCAAATTAAACTCTTTCATGAGGTCTCCTGATTCATACCCATCTTAAACTTAAAGGCAGTACATTGTTTTCACACCATTCTGGACCCACACCATTCAAGATGTACATTGTACCTGATGATCTAGATGAGTTATTATTTAATGTAATAGATTTCCCTGTAGTATCTTTGTCCATGATGGAGCAATCCTTCAATGTCATTATACTGAGGTGAGAGGTGTGTGGCATTCGGGATGACCTTCTCTTCGGCTCTCTATTATTAAGCCGGACTTTTTCCCTCGAGGATACGCTACCAAAGAGAATCATGTACATGTTATCATAATGGTTTACCTTGTGCTTATGGATAATCCTGTGGCCCATGTGTCCTCTTTGAAATTGAGTACCAAAATTGGTACCAAAAAGAATCATGTACATGTTATCACAATGGTTTACCATGTGCTTATGGATAATCCTGTGGCCCACATGTCCTCTTTGAAATTGAGTACCAAAATTGATACCAAAAAGAATCATGTACATGTTATCACAATGGTTTACCATGTGCTTATGGATAATCCTGTGGCCCATGTGTCCTCTTTGAAATTGAGTACCAAAATTGGTACCAAAAAGAATCATGTACATGTTATCATAATGGTTTACCATGTGCTTATGGATAATCCTGTGGCCCATGTGTCCTCTTTGAAATTGAGTACCAAAATTGGTACCAAAAAGAATCATGTACATGTTATCACAATGGTTTACCATGTGCTTATGGATAATCCTGTGGCCCATGTGTCCTCTTTGAAATTGAGTACCAAAATTGGTACCAAAAAGAATCATGTACATTTTTGTACATGTTATCACAATGGTTTACCATGTGCTTATATGGATAATCCTGTGGCCCATGTGTCCTCTTTGAAATTGAGTACCAAAATTGGTACCAAAAAGAATCATGTACATGTTATCACAATGGTTTACCATGTGCTTATGGATAATCCTGTGGCCCATGTGTCCTCTTTGAAATTGAGTACCAAAATTGATACCCAAAAGAACCATGTACATGTTATCACAATGGTTTACCATGTGCTTATGGATAATCCTGTGGCCCATGTGTCCTCTTTGAAATTGAGTACCAAAATTGGTACCAAAAAGAATCATGTACATGTTATCACAATGGTTTACCATGTGCTTATGGATAATCCTGTGGCCCATGTGTCCTCTTTGAAATTGAGTACCAAAATTGATACCAAAAAGAATCATGTACATGTTATCACAATGGTTTACCATGTGCTTATGGATAATCCTGTGGCCCATGTGTCCTCTTTGAAATTGAGTACCAAAATTGGTACCAAAAAGAATCATGTACATGTTATCACAATGGTTTACCATGTGCTTATGGATAATCCTGTGGCCCATGTGTCCTCTTTGAAATTGAGTACCAAAATTGGTACCAAAAAGAATCATGTACATGTTATCACAATGGTTTACCATGTGCTTATGGATAATCCTGTGGCCCATGTGTCCTCTTTGAAATTGAGTACCAAAATTGGTACCAAAAAGAATCATGTACATGTTATCACAATGGTTTACCATGTGCTTATATGGATAATCCTGTGGCCCATGTGTCCTCTTTGAAATTGAGTACTAACATTGGTACCAAAAAGAATCATGTACATGTTACCACAATGGTTTACCATGTGCTTATAGATAATCCTGTGGCTCATGTGTCCTCTCTGAAAGTTGGGCCATGGCCTTGGTCCTACGTCCCATAGGTCTTGTATCTTGATGTCCCCCAGATTAAGTGCGTACAGAATTATCACAATGGTTTAACCAATACAATTAGATAGTCTTACAACCCATGTGTCCTATGTCCTATTGATCTTCCGTGCTGATTGTCCTTTATCCTCATTGGCCCCACAAGCTTCTGGTCCCATTAGTCCTAGATTTCATTGGTTCTTTATCCCAGTTGTCCAACACACACGGTATGTCCCTATGGGCTACTGTCCCACTGGTTGTATCATCTTGTTTGTCTAGTGGCATCCAATGCCAGCCAGCCCAAGCATCAAATACAATTTAAACCCTACACCCACCCCACCCAAAATCCTAAACCCATACCATTAACCCATTAGCAACTAGAGATTCTGTAATAATGGCCTATTACCAACTGGAAGATGTTGCAATATTGCTCTCATTTTGACATTTTTCTGAACAATATGAAACATGTGCTGTTTTTCTATGCAGAATCCTACTGTAGACATCATAAGGATTAGGCACGTATAACATTATCACCGCGCGTTGAAAACGGACGGGCGGCTTTGGGCAGTTCAGTGAGTAAAAGGAGGGACAGTTTTGGGCTGTTTAGTTGCTGAAGGGTTAACATCCTTATGGGAAATGGGACCACTGCAACTGAAAAAAAGATGATAATTGCATAATTTGTGTATGTCATTGTCCAGTGGGGTATGTGTGCATAAAATATGAGAGAGAATGAAATCTCTTGTTTGTATCAACCTCTTCATTACCCCCCTTTACCCCGAAACTCTAATTAATGTATGATGTGATTTACATGATGTGCGTGTATACAGCACCTCGCTTTCATTCCACTACAATCTAAAAACATACATTCATTCACGTTGGGGCGCCAAGAAATTATTTGATATCTACATGAAAATATATATTCTTCATGTGAAATGTAACATTCACAAGTAGGTTTGAAGTAAATTCGAGAATGGAGCCTTTATATGACAATGCTGTATAATTTTCAGGTGACTCTACATTGTATTTATATTTTAATTATCATTATTATAAAAGGAATATATATTTATAGCAAAACTGTGATTGTGTGTCTGTCATGATTTGGAATTCTCTAAGGGCCCCTCCCAATTGACTGCACATTGCCTCAGAACGATGCCAGTTTTGCCTTCTGAGAATGGACTGTTTATTTATTCAATGCAATCAGATTCATGTTTGGCATACAAGCCTGCATTCAGTGCAGACATACATGCAGACAGTCATGTGCTCTGCTGCTATGTATGTTGAGCAAAAAAAAACTCCTCTGCACGCAGCAATGTGCAATTTATGCGACGTGCATTGGTGATTGCGAGAAAGGTCTCTACGTATTCCGCTTGTGCGAGGGAAGCTTGAGGATTGCATAAATTCTCTCTCTCTCTGATGGAATGGTTCATGTGCAAGTTCAGATTCAATATCATTGTAGTATCATGGTTCATTTTTGTGATTCTGTGAACCAGTGCTAAAGCGAAAGTTCATTCAGGATACAAGTGCTTTCATACTAATGAAAACAGGCCCAATGCACAGTGGTTTCAAAATTTAATTACAAAGAATTTAGATTATGACAGTTGAATTAGACTATGAATATAATTACTATTCAGTGATGTTTGTGATTGAGTGGATGTACTAAACATAGGTTATCCTCAGACTTTGATGGAAATGGGAATAGAGATAATCAATTCTATTTTTAGAAGCCTAATGCTTTAAAGTTAAAAGATGTATTATTAATGCTGCATTTAAAAACTGCATCAGAAAAAATGAAATTGGATGCACATAATATTAATTCAATAATGATACTCATTGATTGAAATAAAATGAATTGGGACATACCAGTGTCCCTCTTTGCCTTGAATCCTAATTTCGCACAATAAACTGAAGTTATTTAGTTCATTCAATCACGGTTTGTAATGGGATTATCATTTCCATCATGTTTCAAGAGGCATTAATCATTCATACTAATTCAGCCATGAATAAGGCTTAAAATGTCATTAATGAGACTGAATACCGGTATGCAGCTAGTTCATAATGATAATTTTACAACCTCCCATATGCATTCAGTCATGATGTATGATGTAGTGTATGAACTACTTTTACATTCATCCTGAACTAAAATTACTCCAATTTCTCTTTCCTTTTTTGTAAACTGATGAAACAGGCTATTTAGATTCTCCATATTTGTAGTGTTCTCATCTAACCAAACTTCTGAACTTCCTACGTCTAATTTATATTTCAAACCACAGCAACCTTTTCTCTGATTTTTCTGCTTCCACTTTATTTACTGGTATTGTGAGTGGTTGATTATACCCACCATAGTTCTGCATAAATGGAAACCACTTTAGTTTCAGTATAGCTAGAGAGAGAGATACATGTACAAACTGTCATACCCTAAATGTACTGAAAACTGCTTTCTTAGAAAAACTATCAAAGCATTTTCAGGATTCCCTATATGTTATGTAGGACACAGAAAAAATCACTAGTTTGAGTTAATCATTTTTCTTGTTCAAGGATTGTGTCAGAGTTTGGGGAGATTTATGAATCTACAAGTCTACAGCATGAGATTAGAGATTGTCTGCATACATGTATGTACAGCTACATGTACATCTACATCTAAATCTACAACAAAAATGTTAAATATACATCTAGGTATGTGTCATACTACACTTCTCTGCAATACAAGTTTAAGTATTCCCAGAAATCGGCTGAGCAGGCAGCCTAGGCCCCGAAACTCATGTTTGCAATCCACTTTGTAAATCCACGGCTATGCTCGTTGGGTTCATTAAGTGGGCCTGACATGTACATGTATGCATGCATGTGCGTGATGGCCTAGACAAGTATTCTCTTGTCATTACAAGGTAGCCTTTCTTCAAGATGTTTCTTTGGAGCTCCAAAACTTGTGGACTTAAACTATGCAGAAATTTCATTCACTAAAGTTACATTCACTAGCATTTGTTTGTGAAGTAGAAGGAAAATTATTTTGAAAATGTGGAAGTGAGAAAGCAGTAGGGCTTTAAGTGGTTTTCCATTAACTGGAGGAATTGTAGGTCTACATGTAATGTAGTTGGCACTTAATATTAATCAAAGTTATCAGCATTTATACAGGTTGTATGCAACCATCTTTTAACAAGAATACTACTCTTTAAGAGAGACATTGCAGTAAATGTTTGGATTTATTTGATTTTCTTTTATGACAGAAAACATTTGGATTAAAATTTTCCTTTGGAAAAGCATTTTCTTCAGTTTCTTATATGCAGTTTCAGTCTCGAGAGTGCATTTATATCATTCTAAGTATGAATTCATTTAAATTGTACTATATCATGGAAAATTGTTTAGTTCCAAGTCAATGACAGCAAAAAAATGGTAAAAGAAATTTGTGAAAGATGCAATGGCACCAATAAAAGTCCTCAAATTCATGTCAGAATGTGAAGTTGAATTATCGTGAGTGATGTCGAAGAAAATACAAATCAAAGGAATTTTATGATCCCATACTTCTAATTCATATTTTTGAATAAAATCAATTAAGGATTAATGCAAGTGTTCAACTTTTCAAATTCATTCCAGAATAAGAAGACAATTTTGTTCTCTTTTAAATTATCAATGTTTTAGATTAACGAAAGAAGACAGAAATATGTGTAGTTGAATCTTTCTTTCACATGTAAAATTGAAAATGACCAACTGAAGTATGGTCTCATATACTCGTGGACAGTCCATCACCATAGCTACAAGAATTCAGAGTGATAAAAGTAAATTGAGTGCTTGGATGGTCGCAGCTAGACTACGCATCTAGCTTAAATGAGTGTGTGCCTTTGACAGTGTGGGTGCGAGTGTGTGTGTGTGTGTGTGTGTGCTTCTGTATGTGTGTCTGTGTAGTAGACCATCGTTTCTTCCCGCTGTGGATGTATTACCACTAGCAGCGGGGAGCAAAGCAGGTGCTTTTGGGAACCCGCCGCTTGCTATGGCCATCTCTGCGTGCATCCCAGCGGTACAGAGCAGAGCTCCTCATCCGCCGCTTCTCAATTGATATTGCAGACAATATACTTGATGAATGCACGATGTGTACATGACATAATTATGCACATGTGTTGGTAATAGATTTGACATACCCTCTTTGTCTTCGAGGCTAACTTCTTGGGGGAATTAAGGTCAAACTAGCGTAATTGGTGTCTAAATGAATGCCTCAGGTTGTTGCTTGGTGTTGTCGTTTAAGTTTTTAGTATCATGGTTGGCCGGTTTTTTGGACTCCAATTACATCACCTCATATTGATTCCCTCAATTCTATTTTTATCAGTTAGAATCGTAATTATACCCTCATTATTTACCCCAGATTATATCAAAGAACTGTCTCAGGGTTGCTTTTACACCATGGGAAATATTACAAACTTGCCATTTTGGCACCTATTCAACAGAGAGATAAGTACAGCACTTATCATTTGAGGTCTGTTCTCACCTGTCACTCAAAAAGTAAAATGCCTACTTGGATGGGAGAGTCAGGCTTGCGGATGAGATAAGGACATGCGTGTGACATTTGGAGAAACCATTTGGAAGACAGTTTCTTGTAGCTCGTTTATTAGTATTTGGCAAGATCTTTTGAGATTTGTTCCTCCGTCACTATCAGAAGCAGATTTTAATCCTGTACCGTCTTTTCTCCTTCGCATGTAGGAGACTCCCCTGTTAAGAACAAGAAGGGCATTCAATCTTTGAGTTAATATACTTTGAACTACCGGCAGATGATCAGTAGTCTGTAACCACTGGTTAGCATGTGCCTTAAACTTCACTGTCTGCTCCAGTCATTTATTTATTTTATTTTTCATTTATTTATTTTCACATCGATACAAGCATATATAATGAGATATCTAAAGTGGGAGGACCATGAAAAACACATAAATGACTCATTAAAAATGATCCTCACCAAATATAAAAAATAACAATAACTTTAAAATATATAATTTACAAAAAAAAAATCAAGATCACAAAAAAGGGAATATAAAGAAAGTACGGTAGAGAAAAGAAGACAGAACCATTGCATAAACGTTGACATTATAAGTATTAGAATTGTAAAAAATAGAAATTGCTTATTTGGTTGTTTAAATTGGTTAATTGTCTTAATATTCTTATTAGTTCTTAGTATTCTTAATAGACATTCCTTATTTCGTGCAAATTCATTATAGTTATTGCATTCCAAGGTATTATTGAACGTGTTGTCCAAGCCTTTTATTAAGACAAAGCAGACCGGGAGCCAAATATCTGAAAAAGCGGCTCCTGGTCCTTAAATTTTTTAGAGAACCGGGAGCCGTTTTCCAGGACCAGGAGCCGTTTCCAAAATTGATGAAAATATGTATTCTTTTAAATCAAGTTGTTAACCGTTACCTTTTACTTAGTCATTATTCATTGTCATTAGTCTATATTAGTACACTATGAAATAACCCTGTAAGTTAGGGCTTTAATCGAATCGGAAGGGGGGGATTTTAAAAAAATATTTAAAGAAAGAATATTAAAAAAAAAAAAATATTTAAAAAAAATAAATAAATAAATAAATAAAAAAAATCGAAATTTGTCAAGTTTTAGCCTATCATATACTAAATAAACATGCAAAGCTGGAATTATTTTGTCATTTGGAGTTGTTGTAGACCATGTTTGTTGATATGAAGTGCCTTTTTGATGACTTTGAAATTAATAATATTAGTCTAAGAGAAAAGGCAAAACATACGAGCCGCCATCTTGGATGATAAAAACAGAATGCGTGCTTACATTATAATCCAAAGTGGCGGCTCGCATTTTTTACCTCTTCTCTTAGACGAATGTCATTAATTTCAAAGTCATTAAAAACACTAAATATCTACAAACACGGTCTACAATAACTCTGAATGACAAACTTATCCCAGCTATGCATTTTTTTTTAAAGTATTTGATAGCCCAAAACTTAAAAATTGTCGGCATATTTATTTTTAAGAAATATTAAATTATTTGTTTTCTACCGATTTTTTCCCGATCATTTTCATTGATCGGAGGTCGGACATCGTGCGCGAAATTCCGAAATTGTGATCTATTTCCATCATGATTGCCACGATTCTTATATAGTTTCCAGGAAAAGAGTTGTGAAATCAAAGTTTGGATTTTGATTATTCAGGCCATGTATACTGGATTTTGAGAATCGTTTTTTCAAAGTAAGATTTTCACAACGAAGTCAAACTTTTAGACGGAATGACAGTGTTGCTCGCCCACTCTCGATCTTCGCTCTGCACACCAGCTAGCTAGCCGCCCTAACCCTAGCGGTGGCGCTAGGAGTAGGAGATACGTTAGCGGCCGCTCGTAGTCGTGCTGCAATTATTTCGGGGCAATTTCAATTAGGGTTCTCATCATAAAATGATTTGTTAGGGTTCATTCAGTCCACATTTAACTCGTATCAAGTAATTTTTTTATCACTTTGGTGAGCATTTAGTGCTAGACATGTGGAATTTTCTGAAACAGGAAATGTTAATTCTCCCAGACCGGGCGCCAAAAATAAAAAATGACCGGCGCCCGGTACTCATTTTCCCCGTCTTACCGGGCGCCAAAATTCAGGGACCGTTGGGTAAAAATCGCCCGGCGCCCGGTTAATAAAAGGCTTGGTGTTGTCTAATTATACAGAGTATATTACTTCCTATAAGAAAGCATGTAATTGTTTAATTTCATGGTTCATATAGCATACATGTTGTTAGTCAAGCGCAAAGAGATACCTCTTTGGTCAAAAGGTAGAAGGGTATTAACTCTAATGTAAATGTAGTAATGCCATTCTGGCTTTCAGCTAATGATTACTTGACAATGTGTTGATACATAACTATGATGGATCGTAATATATTTCAAGGAGTTACAGCCATGTCTTGACCAGAAACAGAATGCATTTGGCACATGTGGTAATGACCCCCATCTTGTAGGTCAAACTTTGACAAGATAAGCCACATGGTGCATGACGTGTAGTTATCCTTGATTAACCTCTAGGTTAATGCCATTCTGATGGGCCGTCTTGTTATATATGGCCCTGTGATTCGCTGAGCCAAACCAGGGTTGGATTCAGGATGTGTAAGAGGGAAAGCAAGGGAGGTATAATGCAGAAGATACTTCGAACATGTAGGCAAGGAAATGAGCTGTCACATTTTATAGGTGATAATTTGATAACATATCTGAAGCAAACAAAAGAAAGTTAAGAATATCAAATTTTATATATGGAAATTTACATACAAAATCTGTGAGACCATAACAAATAATAGAAAGGGAAAAGATAAGGGCTTTTGGGGATGCCTGTTGGGTTGGAAATATTAAAGAGGGCACATTTCTCATTTTTACTGAAGGTGTCCCACATTGGTTTTAGGGGGGGGGGGGTTGCACTGCCATTCAGCCAAGGCAGATGTGAGGTACTGTACATCTGTCATCGACTGCATAACTTGTTAGGACCTGTGATTTGTTTGGTCAGTCTGTACAAGCTTAATGTTCCACCCAATTATAATCACATGTAATCTGTCACTAGCTAAGTCAAGGTACTACTCAACTAGAACTAACAACCTTGACCAGGTCAAACAAAGTGGGTCGGGTCATCTGGGAAGGATAACCCAAGCGCTTTGTTTTAAACTAGAACAAATGTATGAATTTGATACAAGAGCATGCATGAAATACGCGTGCATGTGTTTATAGATAAAAAGCAAGAAATTTCATACACGTTTGCACATTCAATATGGATGCTGCAAAGTGTTTAAATCACATTATACATTTGATATACAACTCTTTCTGTTCTATTTCATGTGCTGCATCATACTCATCCATCCCAACACACTCACATACACTCACACTCATACACACCCACATGCACTTACCCACCCACACAAACAAACATTAGTGATACCTACCATTAATCATAAAACAATGGTTTAACCATCTGAGCAGAAGACAAGAGGACTATCATTTCTTTCACAAGAGACACCAAACATACATGTTCAAGATATACTGTTTTTCAGACACACACTCACACACACCCACACAAATAAATAAACATTAGTGATACATACCATGAATCATATAACATTGGTTTAACCGTCTCTAAAAATGTGATGACTATCATTTCTTGCACAGACACCAAACATACATGTTCAAAATATTATATGTTTTTTTCAAACACACACACATGCACACACTCACCCACATGCACTTACCCACCCACACAAACAAACATTAGTGATACATATTAAACACAAATCATACAAAAATGGTTTGACCACCACAGCAGAAGATGTGAGGACTATCATTTCCTTCACAAACACCAAACATACACGTACAGGTACAAAATATCATGTTTTCACACACACACCCACACCCACACCCAGAAACAAACACTAACAAAAACTCTTTGTTGCAGCCTAGACCTAAAGGTGGCATGCATTCTACCAAGAGTTATTGCTGTTGGTTTATAGATTCATCCTGGTACACAGGTGTATCCACATCTTCTTAAGATGGCTAAAACCCAAGTTTTACCCATTCCTCGCGAATGAGTACATTTAATGTCCTATTTCTTAACATGTTTGGAAGTTACTGCCAGAATACAATTATAGTTATATCAGAGTCAATTTTACTTCCAAAAGATCTTCTTATATCATCTTTTAATTTTATAGTTTCAAATGTTTTGAGTTCTACAGAACATTTTATTTATGTAACATAATGAGAATTTACCACTGGTATTTGTGCTCTTTGCTCATTATGATCAGTGACACTGACTTGTCTCGTGTCTGTCATGTTGGTTCAAGCAATTATCAGTCTCTTTCAAATATCAATCGATTTACTTTGTGTTTGTTTTTACATTCTTATTCAAGCCCCAATGATTTGTTATTCTTTACATATATTCTAAAGAGATCATGATGACTTTTTTGAGAATTTTTCTTATAGAGCTTTAATACCCAGTGTTGTTTACCCTTTCTCTCCATCTAACATCTCTTTCTTATTCCTACCCTTTAGCATTCATGGGCCTGACATCGCTACTCCTAGTCCTCGCCAGCTACCAGTACGAAATCAACGAGAGACCTAGCGTCCTGCCGCAGTTCCCCGAAGGCTACGTCCTGGACTATTCCTGGTCCTTCTACCTGAGCTGGGCGTCGTTAGGACTCTGTATCGCCAGCGGCATCATGTTCCTGATGGTTGCTAGGCAGTGGCATCTGGAGGAAGTCTGGCACAAGAAGTCGCTGGAGGAGGAGAAGAAACGGATGCCACAGCAACGCTATTCCCGATCCAAGCTGATACCATCTTTCTAATGAAGACCCACAACCGTCACATTCATTGTATAACCATGCCTGGTATAGCAGGGTTTTAGTACTGGCCTAAGTGATGATGAAATAGATCCAGGAACTACATATTCTGGTTAGTCCCTATATCTTTCATATTTACGATCCCAAAGACTTGCTTTATTATAATGTACTTACAGTATACTTTGTACATGTACTTACTACCTAATGTACTTCACAACGGTATTCAGGAGCTACATGGTAAGATCATCATAAATCAATACGAAGAAATTTCACAGTGAAGTGAAAAAAAGATTTCCCTCAGTTTAACATTAAATATTGATAGTAGGTAGGAATGCAGAGATGTAAGAAGCTCGTGTATACTTTTTGAAGTATATTGTTGGTAAATGATGTACTCATTTTGAAATGAATAGGGTAATATTTGGTAGTTTAAATGCTTTTCTATGTCTTTACTTGAGGTACTTAACGGATATGTCTCTTTTCCTATATAGCTACATGTATGTATTCCTAGACTCTCTTACTTAGGGGATGGATGGAGGAAACATTAAGTTGACTGGGAACGACCCATTCATTATTTTCCATTGGATATTGCTGAATACTCCCATTTCTTCATCATCAACATTACATGTAGGTAAAGCTTCTACCTCGTTTCATCAACTACTTTGAGATTATAGCCATCAAGAACAAAATTGTTAAGGAACAAATATCAGTGACCAAGTTTGATAAATTGTCCCTATCTTCTTTTGAAATGGCAAGATAATTCTTCAACCATTGCCAAAAATATCATGCCAGTGATATTGAATTTGTTTTTTAATTGCCATGTTTTGTACTTAACTATCTCTCATTCCATCCCAATCCCATGAATTCTATTCTAGCCATTTTTGGTAGTTACAGTGGAAATTTATCTTACACTTGTATCCTTCAGGTTCATATTTCTAAATCAAAATGTATTTTCAAAAGTGTCAAAGGGTCTCATATGTTCCCAAGCTGTCTCTGGAAGATACTTTGGAAGGATTCAAAGATTCTTAGCGTATGTTCCTGTAGATTTTTCAAGGGAACCAACCAATCCGTATTTCATGAAAAGACTATACAAAGAGGGACTTTAAATTTCTACTGATTACAAATAGTATCGACAGTAGGTTGTTCCATCACAGGCATCATTACTTCTTTGAGGAAATATGAAATAAGAGAAAGTAGATAATATATATATATATATAAACGTAGCTCTATCCCACCTCAGGCACAGCATGTAAGAGCATCCAAAGCTGCAACTGCTGTTATTCGACCAAGTATTCAATTGTCAATCAAATGTTGGTATTAGATTCCACATAACCAATGTCTTTCTCAAAAGCTGAATTTTTTGACAAGGTTGTAAGAAATATTGTCATATATATATTGAAGTTGTGTGATTGCTATATCGTGTTGTATACTTGTTTAAAGTAGTTAGCTGTACTGAATAAGCAATATCAAAGCAGGCTGAAAGTAGTGAAGGCAATAGATATGTGTTTTTCTATGGATTTGTTTTCACTGATGTGTATTTCACACAGTAGATTAAGGTCATTATACTGACTCACACATGGAAGTGAGCTTGGTATACCATGACAATTTGCAGCTGTATCTCAAAATGGTCTCCAAAAATACTTGAATTTTCAGAAGATTTTTTTTCAAAAATGAATCAATGCTGCGTGTTCTACGACTTGACAAAATAACACTTGTGTGATACCTCAGAGCCACAGCCGAACTGACGCCAAACCAACTCCAATTTGACCGATTCTTGGCCGGTTAGGATAATGTAATGGTTCTTGTTTTGTCTGTTGTCGGTATGGTGTAGCTCTTTATCATTGTATGCCAGGCAGAGGGGCAC
Source organism: Strongylocentrotus droebachiensis (assembly GCA_035222895.1). Classification (NCBI taxonomy): domain Eukaryota; kingdom Metazoa; phylum Echinodermata; class Echinoidea; order Camarodonta; family Strongylocentrotidae; genus Strongylocentrotus; species Strongylocentrotus droebachiensis. The sequence goes on from JAVYIG010002144.1 coordinate 247,728, forward strand.
GATCCTCAATATTTGTTCTATTTTCAGAACTGTTAGGTTTTGATCGCTGAAGTAACGATATCCTTGTTATCGATGTTGACGATGTACCAGTTTTCTTGTGTTACAAAGATGTACTTTCTCTCTATACTTGCTATGGATCAAAACTTTAGATTGCCACATTGTTTTGACTGCATGTACAATGTACATGTACATGTATATGGTACATAGAAACTATACTTGTGACAATAGTCAACTGTGGTGGTCCTATGTTTGTTCCATTAAGCAACCAAGACCTGTAACAAGTTTAAGAATGGTCAAATCTTTGGAATGTGTTTTTCTGGACATGGACATTTGATGTCCCCCTACATGTACTGATACGTGCACTTCTACCAGACATACATGTACATGTAGAAATAAATGAATTATTTCACTGACAATGTACAACAGTTATTGAAGACCTTTGCATACGAGACATGTTAATCTATCTATATACACTGTATCTTCATACTATGGTTAGTACAATTTATGGGACAACAAAATAAGGATACATTTAGCTTGAACTTTGGGGAACGTAAGGTTATGGTTACATCAACTTTGTTTAAACATTTAATAATTTGAATAACTTTTTGCTGATGAATCACACTTATTTGAAATTGATTGTTATTTTTAAATGTAAAAAAGCTGTTTTGATACCTTCCTTTGTAAAACAACATTGCATATGGGATGAATGTTATATTGTAGCCATTCCACTGTAGGAAAATATGACAATATATCCTTATATTTATTTTGGAAATATATATGATATATATAATATGTTTAAATGATGTGATATATGTGTACTGTTCATGTATAATTTCAAGGTGTTATATAGAAGGGGGTGCATACATGAATAATAATTTAGTTTTACTTAACCACGCTTGCAGAGTATATCTATCTGTGTATATATTGCTTGATATCAACTAATTATCTGCATGATGTATTCTGCTCAAGTACGTACAGTCAGAAATGTTGGCAACATGACATTTTCAAAACAACTTTAAGAGGAAAATTTCATGCTGGAATTAAATTTTAAGGAATGAAATGTTCATGAATCTCTCTATTCGCAAAATTTGCAAAAGTTTCATGCAGTTTTTGGTGTTCTTTAATACAATTTTGCTTTCAAGTAAGGGATAAGCTTTGTTAAAACTGGAGCAAATCCATATCAACTGTATCATGAGACAATACAGTGATTAATTGATTGTTGGTGTCTAGACCAAGTAACCAGCAATAGAACACAACTGGAACATAAAAAATGAGCAGTCAGAATATACAACATTTTATGGATTTATGTATTTGTAGCTTTGATGCTTCAAACTTATAAACTTATAATGAGATTTATAATGCAACATTGCTGCATGAATATATAAATTCCTATTTCGTCATGTATAGTGTGTACAGCAAAAATTCTCTCAAAACGTTACATTTCTGAAAAGAATAGAGTGCAAGTTTGAATATTGTGAATTTCACTTTAACAAAAAGTATGACAAACTGCAATAACAAATGACAGACGAGACTTATTTTTCACCTACTTTGACAACACTAAGTACGTAAGAAATTGTACAATTGACTTGTCATGTACCTCACTTTGATTATTAATTCTTAAGAGCTTTTAAACAAAATCTATTTTTGAACAAGATTTATAGAAAGAGAATGGACTCTCACCCAGGGACATTCCAATGTGCATCTCTGGATAAAAAAATCAAATCAAATTTGTTGGCATGCTGTCTCTTTTGATGGTAATACAAACTACTTTTAAATTTTCTCGAATAATACACCACTTAAATTGTTACAGAAAGAAATTCTGAGGATTCTAATTACTCAATAATATTTTGAGATTCTAATCTTGCATTGTGATACTCGTAGGTTATATGCTGAATATTTCAAACTATGGATATATAAATATAAGCCTATATTCAGATCTCATATTTCTGTAGTATAGTATGAAGTGAGAGATATATATTTAGCCATATGGTATAGAGTATATTTTCTGCTAAGTACTAAAAGGGCATTACCGACCCTTCTGATACTTAGCATCTGATATGTATTAACATTTTGGGGTTTGTGTGCAAGAAAGAATTAAGACTATATGGTAGAACTTCTGATGAATTGATGATAGATTGTAGTCCTACTTTTAGATGTTCCTAATCAGCTAATGCAAATTTTATGCAAAAAAAAGAGATATATACCAATATACCAAGTTGCCTTACATGTTAAATGTGTGTCATTGGCATGCAGCTGTAGTTTGTATGAATAGAGTATTACAAGCACCTAGAGCTAATTTTAATAGGTAATCTAGTTTCCTTAAAGAGAGGGGTGTAAATATTGATTACCGTAATACATTCATACAAAGTTTTACATTAAACTTGTATACTTTAAAATGTATATATACTTGTGCTTGGTATTGAATACATTATTATATAATGCTGTGAATATAATTATTCTCTTGTATTTTGACAAAAATTATTACCAAACATTGCTGTATTTTGAATTATAAATGCATTTATCGAGTTGGGTGATGGATATATTATGCTAGGTTACTTATGATGTCAATTGTACACACCCGTCCAGTTACATGTCAAAGCTCAGTGATGCGAGTTATTCTCCATTTTCCATTCTATTCCCCCTCTTATAACCCCCTCCCCCATTAATTTGTGTCTTTTCCACCCTTTTTTTGCTCTTGCAAGCGTACATTATGTTTTGTTCTTTTTTCATGACTTGCTTTTAGCATTTTCCTTTCTTTTTCATTACTAATCCTTGGAACATAGTCATATTGGGCTTAATATACATACACTGTATATTGATAACTATATCATCTTCCTAGAGCAATAAGGGCTTCAGCTTATGTACTTTAACACAAAGTTTATGCCCTTCTAGCTGTTCAGCATTTCAATAGTTTCACCTACTGTTTTGGATATGAATATACAACAATCAAAAAGTATTAACAGTCTTACATCTTTTTGTTAACTTTTGTTTACAATATCACATTAACTGTAAATACACATTCTCATTGGCTTAAAATGGACCAGTGAACACATATTACGTACAAGAGATTAGAATCTACGTTTTCATGGGTCATTCACAATACATCTTTTTGTGTGTTTACACACCGTATTTTAAGAGAAACACCACTTCTTAGCAACATCCTTGCCTCAAGTCTGATAACTACCTTTCCAGAAGACACATTATATCGAACGAGCAGAAGTCTTGCATTAATGCAGCATGTACACTAGCTAACGGTACAAATGCGGCATAAACAGCCGAGGTCCTCGGCGCACGCACATGGCTGTCTGTACACCTGCCAGATGCGAAACTCGATACAGTCTATAAATGGATTAACGTCAAATTTGTCATTTAATACAATCGGCAGAGACAGGCTTAGTTGATAGAGCTGTCAATGACATAAACAGATGCAGGTCCCATTTATCATATGCCCTAGCTGTAAACCTAGCCAAACAAATGCTGCCACCAAGATTAATGTTCTGGGTATTCATTTTGGGAGTAAAATAATTAACGACTGTTAAATTTTCTGTCATAGACTCTTCTAGGTTTAATTAATAGGTGGAGCATAACAAAAGGAAGGAAAATAGAATATTGACAATATTAATATGTTTGCCATTCGAGAACACCATGTAAAATGGCTGTACTATTTTTTGCGCCATTTATCTTTCCTCAAATTCAAATTACAAGTAGACATACCTGTACATACAGAATATGGAACTAGTTGCTTACAAATTGGTAAGAGAAATTGAAAAGTGTGGAAGCAGAAATTCATGTTATTCATGAAAATCAAACCCTCATGAAACTAACTGCTTATGCAGACTAAAGTACATGTTTTAATTTCCGTTTCTCTCTGTCTCCATCTCTCTCATTACCCTATCATATGTCCCTTCCTCACCCTTGTCTCTCTCCCTCTCTCCCTCTCTTTCTCTCTCTCTTTCTCTCTCTCATGAAAGAAATTGAAGTAAAACAAAAAGAAACCAAAAAATGCATGAGAATAAGTAAATAATTGAAGAGCTTCTTTCTGAAATGCTATATCAGGTGATTATTTACCATGTTTATTCACAGGCCCATGTTTATGGTGGGGATAGGATTATTTAGTGGGCCTAGGTACTAGCCTTCCCCAAGTCATTCATATATTAGCTTCATTAGACATGAAGCTATGCCGAGAATATGAGGGAGCATTGTAGCTTAATGACATGACCACTAATCTAATATGGGGGAGAGGGGAACCAACCGTGAGATGTATGCATGTATATTCGTGCCGGGCTAATAATATCATTTGGCAGGGTGGAATGTCTCCTTAAGAATGTCTTGTTCCTTTGGACGGGGAGGGTATTGGTCTATGGGTGCTGACTTGAGAGCTCCTATGACAAGCAGTTAGACTTGTGTGAAATAAAGAAATGGGCAAGAACAGAGGAAATCTTAGTTTTCTAGTTTGTGGATGCAGACCCTGTGTATATTGTATCTACAGGGTGTGCCATGAAAATGTGTCACCAAGCCAAAATTCTTCACAAATTTTCAAAATTAACTTGTCCCAAAAAGCAAAAAAAAAACACCCCTTGACAGTAGTTCAGAAAAAGCTTCTCAGATTTGAGAATGGAAAATATTCTGATCAGAGATTTTTTTCGGGGGGCTTGCTATTCCTTATTTCCTTGAATAAAGGGATAAAAGGGATCATTTAATGTTCACATCGGGTACCGCAGAGTCGGGATTGCATCAAGTAGTTTTATTTTCTATGATGAAGTTAAACCATATAATAGAGGCTATTTACAAAGTTTAATTCAAATATGTCTTTGAACTGACATCATTGGTACATGGGGAATCCTTTCATATAATGGGTTTAGTTATAATTGAAAAACATTGTCAAGTCAGAATTGAAATACTACTTTGTAGACTAAACGCTTAATTTTCATGTATTTTCTAATGACTGTACAAATCTTCATGTATTCATGCTTATGTGTTAACAAGAGGGGCTGAAAATATTTATAACTTCAAAGAATTGATACTGTGAGAAGTGTGTGTGTGATTCTTGAAATCCAATGTACTTAACACTTACTACTTTGTGCTTTATTATTTTCATTATTATCATGAATTAAAGAAAAAATAGTCTTAGAAGGTTTACATTTTGATTACTTAACATTTTGAGAAATTTCAAACAATATACTTTGATTTATGATGACTGGTTTTTAACTTGTATTCTTATGTAATATATCATTTGTGTGCAGATTTTTTTTTTTTGGTGTAACAGGGTGAGATTATTAAAATACAGACAATTCCATTCTAGTTTTATCATTATGTAGTATTAAAAAGTATGCCAAATGTTAAGTTCTGATTTAAAATCTCTTCATCTACTGTTGGGGGGGGGGCATAATGATAGACAGTAGCTTGGAGAACAGCATTTCACCTGTTTGCAATCAGTTTCACATATGTTTGTATGGAACCGTTCCAAGGTCTCCGTCTATACACACAGTTGGTTTAGGAATTGGTTGATATGATGACACATTCCATACTTCCAAAATTTCCAATTTCGGTTTTTGATATCACAAATGAAAGGATAAGATGAGTCTAAATGAAAATACACTTTAAGGTCATTAAATGGTAGTGGTGTATAACTTCTGTGAAGGCCCATGAGACAGATATTAATGGGCCTTCTGAAAAAGATTTCTTAGGGTTCATGAGACCAATGGCCAACAAAATCTGCATGCCAGTAACACAAGCCTTTTGGCAACTTTTCTAAATTTTCACAAGATCGACATTGTCATTGTAGTAGACTGTCGGTCTCTTGTGGGCTGTCACAGGAATGTCTCAGCCTCAAGTATACAAACTATGTACATGTGAAGCTTCAGCTCTCCTTCAAATAGATCTGTTTGCTAATGTATTTCGGTGTATGCATGTTATGCTAGCCTCTGGCACAATTTTCAGACTTGAAAGAGAAACTTTTGTTCAAAATGTATTAAGTAAACAGGTTTATTGCTCAAAAGTCCAAAGAGCTTGCAAGAGACCTGTCTGACATAGCAACAGATTTGTATGCAAAGTGAATTCCATCCACAGAGATGTCATTGTGCATAGCAGTTGAATTAGAACGAAAAAAAAGTTGGTTCCCAAGGTTTACCGAAAGAAACATGCATACATTGAAATACATTAGTAAACAAATGTATTGATTGCTATCAAAAGAGGGAGATGTTGGCTATAGGAATAGAGTTTTAGTCCTCTCTTATGTCTCATTTCAAATGTTGAAGATCTGGAGTACCCATGTACTATTATGAACAGAGCCTAAATAAATGTTGAACGATGAACTCTCAACATTTTCGGTTTGTTTTCTTCAATGATCTAGTGACATTGCTTGCAGTTTAAGGGGAGATAATATATATGAAATTCCTATATGATATATGCTTAGGTTCCTTAGATCTTTCTAAATGAATTATATACATGTATTATTGACTTATTCTAACGAAAGCTACTGAGTAGCTACTGGTGTATATTTCTTCATATGTGAACGGCTTGTATAACATTTTTAAGAACGAGCATAATCTGCATTTTATCATGTATATTGGGTAGATCGAGAGATGTGTGTTTGTTTAAAGAAAAAAGAAGTTGTAACCTCTTCCAGAAATCATGCAAATTATCAAGTAATAAAAAACAATGTAGACAGAATAATTTTGTCCGAGTGTGTTTCTTATGTGTTTTCTTTTTTTGATGAATCTTGAGGGAGAAGGGAGCAAGAGAGGGATAGATGTAAATAAAGCTGGGGTAAAGGAGAAGGAAAGGAGGGAGGGGGCAGGAAAAGAAAGAATATTGATAGAGCTGTATGGACAGACTACATCAAAAACCACTTTACCTTTATACTGAAGATTTGTTAAAGATTGACCATTTATTGACAATTTTTTTACAGAAAAACAATCGATCTAAGCCAATTTTCAGAAGCTTTAGGCATCATCTATTGCTATTTTCAATATATTATTTGCAAACATTATTACGTGATCCAAACATTTTTTCTTTAGACACTACAATTGTGTATGTAATTAGCTCTTGTGTTGTTTCTATGAAAGTCTATGTGTACAATTTCTCATGATTGTATATTATTCCACCATAGTTTACTGCTTAGACACTTCATGTTCTTTACAAACAGACAAAGTTCCCCCAACTTTCACAAATTTGACTTGACTAACATAAGTTAATAATATGACCCCAAAAAATCATAAGAACCCAGTATTACATTTACAAGTTAGTATTCATGCAGTGATCAATATTATCATTCTGCAAATAAATGTCTACATAGAATTTTTCTTAAAACAAATTTGTTGAACGGACATTTATTCAACCTACCACTGTGAGTTACATACAATATATAGAATACATTGATACAACTGATAAAATTCATCTAAAGCAGGGGCGTTACTATGGCGCTTGTGTGAACGAGTATGTGTTTGTGCGTGGCGGGAGAGGGAGGTCACTGGTGCGAAAGCCTCCCCCTCAAAATATTTCCTTTCAGTATTTGTTTTCTTTTCTTTATTTACGTTTTTTGTCGTTGCTTGTCAGCAAATAACATTCGCTAGTGGACCCCTTCATTTTTCAATTTATCAGGATTGTGCCCCCCCCCCCCCTCATGTGAAACAAAATATTGGATCCGCCCCTGGTTGTTAGCTACTTTGTATCCAAATACATGTAGTTGTTCGAGGTCGACATGATATGGCAGCGAACCATGGTCGCAAGATGGCGCTCGTTTCAGACCCTGGAAATCAGTTTGAGTTTCTTACTTATTGACCTGAAATACACACCATGAAAGCCTATTTTTAACAGAAACCGAGTTGATTTTCCCAAGTATAGGTATGTATTGCCCCGATTTTAAATGGTTTCAAATTTGAAATGATGTGGTTATTTGGAAAGAATAAACCAACAAATAGCTTTATTCGTTGAAGGTATTGCAAGGTTTTTGGAAATTTTTGAAAATTGGATGGAAAGTAATCATGAGATTTGATATAATTGGATGCCCCTGTATATGTGTTATAAGCACCAGAAAATTTAGCCCCTAAAACAGTTCTGCTTCGAGAAATTGAATAATCAAAAATTTACCGGTGCTCCCGGTAAATTAAAAATATTTCAAATAGCGCCTAACGCCATTCCATGGTAACTGCGACCATGAAAATCTGTCCGACGGTCTGTCTCCTGCATTAGATGTTTGAAGAAGGCTCTCAAAACACTCCTATTTAATGATTACCGTCAACTTTTGCTACTTCTTTCTTAATTTGTTTAAACACTGTGAATATATAAATGACTTTTGTATTATTTATCATTAGGATCATTGTTTGTTTTATTATTATTATTATTATTATTGTCATTATTTTAATTCTAATGCTATAACTATTATTATTAATATCATTATTATTGTCACTATCATTGTTGTGTAAAAAGAAAGAAAAAGTATTCCCGGTATATACACAATCATAGGAAATATATTTGACTTAAGTCTTTGATGACAAGTTTAGCGTAAATCATAATTGTCATCAGTTCTTTAACCCATTCTTAATATCGATCAAATCTCAAAGTCATATACAGGATAAAATAAGGTTTTTCTTTAGCTTGTCAGATATATTTTTGAACAGTGCCCCCCCTCCCCCCTCTTTTTTTTTTTTAAACTGAATCAAAGATGTGCCCCTGGATCACTAGCTCAAGAAGTGACGCGGGCGATATGGATGCGTTGCGGATTTTCGAATTGACCTTCCGCCTCAATTTTGAAATCTGTGCTGAGTTCATAGTCATCCATCACAAGAATAAGGTTATCACTAGACTGAAGCCAATAGAGAACGCCATTACCATCCATGCTCACGTCTCGGAGTACGTATTCTCTGATCAGTACGACGGCGCTACTTAACCCGATGTCCAAATACAGAGCTTGTTTCGAATTTTCATCGCAGAAGAATAGTCGGGTACCTTAAGAAAGTAATCAAAAATAGTTGGGGTCAGAAACGAGCCAAGCTTTACCTGCTTAACATGCAATGTTTACTTTAATTTAAGTATCCCCTCACCTCTATGGAGATAAAGGTGTTCCTCCCCACATGGACACGAATGAATAAATGAATTAATCAATTAACTAATTAATGTGTGTACTATGTGTAGGTATAAATAAACAGATACAAGAATAAAATAATGGGACCTGAAGGGGGGAATGACTGAACTGTACCTAATAATATCCTAATCTGCCAGGGGAAATCGAAATGTAAAGTTTTATCGTAAACATTGTCTGCTGGTCATTTATTTGAAAGATCTGAAACTCAATAGTAATCCTGATCCTAACCCTAACTTTCGACAAATGGGAGTCCAGAGCATGAAAGATGGCACTGTGTGGCCGGTAGGGGTTGGGGGCTCGACTGAAATTCGATTGGGAAATTCGATATTTCCTTATGTTTCTTCTTGACTAATCGCCCCTAATCGCCCCTCAGACCTCAAACGAACCTGCTTTCAAACCAAAATATCAATGGGCTTCTGAGACCTGGGGGGGGGGGGGGGGGGGGCGTTTCATGAAACAATTAGTCGGTGGTTTTCACCGACTAATATCATGTTCACCGACAATTTAGTCAGCGCTGAATAAATTTGACCAATCACAGGCCTGTAAAATAGTCGGTGACAAAAGAATTGTCGGTGAACATGATATTAGTCGGTGAAGACCACCGACTAATATTTCATGAAATGCCACCCAGATGGAATCTCCCCATACTCCACACGGCCAGCCCGCCACTAGTCGGCGGAGCAAACGAAAATATCTTGCGTTTGCATTACCATCGATTGTGCAGCCTTGACCATTGCTTTCAAGTGGATTTGGTGCCTTAAAAATAATATGTATTACGTATTTCTATTATTAATTATACTGGACATTTTAAAATTCTTTAATTTGTTATTACCATCAGGGTTTATAGTGAGTCCATTCATCTCGGAGAACATTTGCAGGTGAATGACCTCCTCAATGCCATATTTCTTATCGGTTCCGTTTAATAGTTTCCGATCTATTCCCTCATGACGACTCCAGTAAAGGTACCTATGAAATTTAATAATAATGATAATGGTATTAATATTATCATTATTATTGTTCTTAGTAGTAGTAGAAGTAATTTAATTATGATGATAATTATAATGATATAACTGTTTCTTCACAAATACTAATATTGTTTACAAACTCATATGATATTGCAAGTGAGTGAGGCGAGCGAGCAAAATAAAATTGAAACTGTAATTCTCATAAATAGTCAATGCAGATATGAATCCAATTAGGACACAGCAGCGAAATAAAAACTATTCATTATCTTTTAATTTATGTTGCCAATTAGTACAGTAATATATAAGGGGGTGTTTCACAAAGACTAAGATTGACTTTAAAGTGGAAATTCAAAGAAAATCACAAATATGTCAACTAATGTATCACTAGAAACTGGTAAGCTAACAGATGGCCATCGTACAAGTTTTAGGTCAACTACATGTCGGGTGATTTATAAAAATACAAATACAACCACCTCCATAGCATCTGGGGTATACGACAGATTCACCAGAAAAATAAAGATGTTTTAATGACGTCACATAAAGGACCAATACTACCCAAGCAGACGACATCCCATAAAGAATGAACATAATTGCAAAGCTATTATTTGTCAAATTATAATGAGTTTAGTGTATATAAATATGATGGCATTGGCATTGGCATTCAAAAGGGGATGTGAAACCGATTCTGATAACTAAAATCTTTTGTTTGTAAATACACAGGATAGGGGTTAATTAACAATCAAAGAAACCAGACTTTCAAATTGAAAACCCCCCGGAATGATATTAAGGACGGCATTTGTTCCCTCTTGAGACGCCGAACATACCGCGTACGTGTGTGCAGCTAAATATACAATGGCGTCTTATTTTGTTTACAAGCGACATATTCCTTTATTTTTGTATCGCTGCATTTGTCATCAAAATAAAACCATGCGCGGGGTTTAGAGTGAAGCAATAGATTATACATTTTGCCTGACGGTAGGAAGAACTCAAGAGAAGATGAAAAAACATGTGAGATTATGTGTGAGATGTCATGGGACATCGTCTGCTTGTGCAAATCATGTCCATCCTGTGATCTCACACATCTCAGCAGCGATCGGAGAGCTCTTAAGGTGCTATGCCGGGGCTGTATTTAAGCGTTTTGTAATTTATAATAATCAATCCTTCGAATGTTTCCAAGCATTGAATTTTGATAACCTTGTCGAATCAAAGTTTCAACTTTGCAATAATTGAAATAAAGTTAGTTTTTTAAAATCAATATATCTACATTAAGTTCGACGTAACTATGGCAGGCCATTCATGCCACTAGTTCCTTCAACCATTCCTGGCATTCTCATTCTCATGAAACGTACAAATCGCGATCACAAATCTACAGAATTTACCTGATTTGATAGTCCATTTTTGAAGAAAAAAAAAATTAACGATCATAATTGAGAGACCAATGGTGAGAGCAACCAGTGGTATGAATGACCTGCCATATTTAAGTCCAACTTAAAGTCGATCTTAGTCTTTATTTTTCTTCTTTTTTTGGGTAAAATAACCATTTCAGGTCTTCTTTATTTTTGTCTTCATAATAATAAACATATTCACATTTTTAGCATTTGCCTCCATTTCTGGAGGGATATACATGGTTTTCTAATATTTTCTTCTATTGTAAACGATCTTAGTCTTTGTGAAACACCCCCTGGTACTCATCTTACACGTACCCATTTTGTTCGTCGATAGCCAGAGCTTTTGGCTTGTCGAGACCTTCCACAAAGCGTTCCTCGGAGTCCGGGTCCCCAAGCATTACACGATTGATCCATCCCTTACTCTCGTAAGCGCAGTAAAGATACCGAGACTGCACCGCGATAACAATTCCAAAGGGTTCTGTTGAAGAAAGAGTTAAGAAAATAGTCATACATGTTCATGGCTGCATGACTAAATAGCTAGAGGTTAGAATATTTGATAATTTAAAAGATAGATTTGTAAGCTTAAAAAGTTCAAAGAACAAAGGTTAGAAGTTTAAAAGATGAAATTTTAAAAAGATTAAAGGTATATTAGTTTAAGAATTTATAGGTTAAGAAGTTGAAAGTATTACCGAATTGGAAGTTTAGAAAATTAGAAATTAAGAACTTAAAGAATTTATTGTCATCCATTTAAAAAAAAAAAAAAATCAGTCTCTTTTTTCTCCTGTGGGAAGAGATGGCGAGCGCGACTAGTAGTATGGAAGTTTAGAAAATTAAAAACTTCGAATTTAGAAGTCTAGATTTTAAAAAAGTAAAAAAATTGACGAGTTTGTCACTCAACTTTAAAATCTTTTTCTTATGTTAAAAATTCCCAATTTTCTCAACACAAAGAGAATGGGCATGTGACGAACATGAAACTAGAAGTTTTTAGGCTTAGAATGCAAGAATTAAACAAAATGGAAGATTAGAAGTCTATAAATTTAGAAGTTTAGAAATTTAGAAGATTAGAAGATAAGATATTCAAAAGATTATTATTTCAGAAGATTAGATGTTTAACAACCTGAAAATTGTAAAAAGTGTATATATATATATATTTTTACATCCAATTTAATTAAGCTCACCATCAGCCGTATTCGCATCGATGACAGTTTCCTTTGAGCCGCCAACCAAATCAGATCGCGAAACCTTTTTCTTTTCCTCGCTCGACCAGTATATCGTTTGCTCAACAGGATCAAAGGTAACATCCGATGGCTTTCCGTCGAGACTCCGTAATACAGAAAACTGCATGCTGTCTGGACCTTGTAAATCAGCCCAAATGATACTTTTGTCTTGTCCATCTGTGACGAAGACTTCAGTTAAGAAGTTAATGCGGAAAAAGAAGTAATTCTAATTTATATACATAAATTTTGCATCAATATTACGACCTGAATACATTTAACAGATCAATATGTATTGTTAAGTTATAGTTTGTCCTTATATTCTTTAATCAAAAGCATGAATACATGTGTTTTTCAAAAAATTTGATCTGTTTTTAAAGCGTTAAAATATCTAAAAATAGATAGTTCTAGGACAAATTTGTTAAGACTTATTGTTGTATAACACCGAATACAGCTGTATCTTACTTAGTCCAAAGCAAACAGAAAAAAGGGACCAAATGCCCCCCCCCCCCTCCCCTGAAAAAAGGGATATAAGAAGTCATGCCGGTAAAAATTGCATTAAACGATTTTCCCCTTCGGAGACTCTGACAGGCGGGAGTCCAAAATTGAAGAAAAAAAAAACAAGGGGGTGTGGTGTAGAACAATATCGGGGTGGAAAAAACCCTTTCTGAACAGTCGAGGGTTCTTTCTTGAGATAAAAAATGCCACTGAAATAATTATTGTCTTTATTCTCTCGAAACAGGATAAGGATAACAACTTTGTTGCAAATAATTCTTTTATCCGAGATATTTGGGATATCTTTGTTGTGTTTTGTTTGTGTGCTGTCACTTTTGTTTGTTTGTTTCAAACTTTTGAGACAGCCTACCTTTGTAGACTCCAGGGGCTACTGTAGTATCTGGCTGAGTAGTTGCTAATGTTGGCGCGGGTTGTGTTGTTGGTGCTTGTGTTTGAAGCAGCGATGTGGGCGTTTCAGAGAAGTCAACAGTTGTAGGTGGTTCATAAGATGAAAGTGTTGTTATTGGAGTTGATGATAGGTCTGTTATAATATGAATAAAATCTGTAGTCGAATCAGCCACAGTGCCTGTCGGTGTTGCCGACGATTCCGCTGAGGTTGGTGTCTTCGACAGTGTTTGCAACGGTTCGGCAACCGTTGTCGTATCCTTCGATGGAATTGACAGAGAAAGCGTTGTAGTTTCAGATGATTTTAATGTTCTTGACTTCCCTTTTGTGGACGGGGCTGTAATAGTGATTCCTTGTGTCAAGGTATTGGAGATTAGTTCAGTACTCAACGAATCTGTTGTCAAATCAGTCACAGTGCCCGTCGGTGTTGCCGGAGATTCAGCTGAGTTTGTTGGCTCAGTGGTCTTCGACAGTGTTTGCAACGGTCCGGCAACCGTTGTCGTATCCTTCGATGGAATTGACTTCCCTTTTGTGGACGGGGCTGTACTGGTGAATCCTTGAGTTAAGGCTTGAGAGATCGTATCTCGTAGTTCAGTACTCGACGTATCTTTGTCGTTAACTGTAGATAGACTTCTCATTGATGATTGATCTGTAGGCTCAGTAGTTCCGAGTGAGCTTGAAGTTTCTAGCCTCGTTGTGCCTTCTGCTGGTGAAACCCAAGCTGGAGCTGGAGCAGTGGTCGTGGATGTGGGCCATGTTGTCGGAGATACTGTCGTACTGGCAATCTGTGTGGCAGTTGATGCAGCAAACGACGTCAAGGGTTGCCTCGCAGTACTGTTTCCTGGCTCTAAAATGGAATCACAATAAATTTCCCCAAATGATAACCAGAACACAGTAGTTGTATTCTTGAATGGTCGCATATGACATAAGGACAACTTTAGAACGACACTGGACGAGGACCAGGCAAATTCCGCCGTTTCCTTTAGAGGGGAACTCTGCACTTTGCATCGATTTCTGTACAGGCCTACGCCTCTGACAAAATGAGTAACTGGTTTCCAGTGTCGGATCCAGGGGGGCCACGCCCCCTAGGGGGGCCTGGGAGAAAAAAAAGAAGGGGAAAAAAAGGAAAAGAAAAGAAGGGGGAAAAAAGAGGGGAAAAAAGAGGGGAAAAAAGAGAGGAAAAAAGAGGGGGAAAAAGAGGGGAAAAAAGAAGGATTTTATTTTTATTTTTAAGGAAATAAAGGGGAAAGATATCAAAGGTATCAAAATTATGCTCATCTGACCGTAATTAAATGCCTAAAACCCCTTGACTTCCGGTGGCTCTGCCCCCTGGACCCCACCTAAGGCAGACGGCTGGATGCTAATCTGCAGTAATTTAATGCTTAAAACCCCTGAGCTTCTGGGGTCTCGGCCCCCTGGACCTCACGCCATTTATACAAAAATACGGCGGGGGGGGGGGCTCCAAGTTGTTTACGGCCAGTCTCCTTTTCTTGGCTCTAGAGTTTGTACAGCACATAGACTTACCGAAATATACCGTGTTCAAAAAGTTCGTTCCGCCCCTATCTGCCAACTCAACTGCTCATATGACTACTTTAGTAATAGCACAGTCTGTTTCCAACCAAATGTACATGTACTGGATGTATACTAATGCATCCAGCCGGCAGAAATTGACCACACCTTTTGCTGGGCTGAGATACGAGGTCAAACATTGAAAAGGAGGAATTTAAAGGTCTGCAAACCTCAGACAATAAAGATGGCGCCCAACAAGACCAACAGTAGCTTGGAGAAGGAAAGAGAACTGGCCAGAAACTTGAACAGAAATGAACCCCATAGAGAAACTATGGTCTATTATGAAAGAAAAAATATTGAAACTCAATACTGCAAAACAATAACTCAACTTAAAGAGGGGATCCGGCGAGCATAGAAAAGCATTATGACTAAGGACCTCCTTGCGTCATTAGTGGACGATAACTGGACCAAGCGTGTTTCACAGGTGATCGACCACTCAAGGAGAGATACATTTTTAATAAATTGGGAAGTGACATCTCTAATAATGGTTAGAAATGAGAAAATTAACAAAATAACCTGAAATGCATGGTGCAAATTGAGTTTTAAACACAATAAAATGCTTTTGTGTAGGGGGCGGAACGAACTTATTGAACACCGTATATTATATTATGTCGTTTTATCTTCCTTTTCTTTTTGCGGTTCAAACATATTGTGCAATTTATTAAGCACACCCCCCCCCCCCCCCCCCCTCCCCGTCTCTGAAATCAAAAGAAGTTGGATATACTGTATGTCCTTATACTCACTCGGGATTCGGCATATTCTATGTCCCGACGAAATACCGAATCTATTCCGCCTTCCGCATTTCGTGTCCATGAAAGATGAGACCTTAACCTCTACAGCAATGGTTTGGACCAGGTTCCCATTTTGGTCCAACGCTTGGCCACACGGCGGGAACATTGGTATCATCTGGTCGAGACCACTGCCGTGACTGCAAGACGTAGGCGTCCTATCCGAGGGGTTACAGAAGGCCGTTCCAGCTGTAAATGCGTTCAATATGTACAATTAATGGTTAGGTAATTTGACTGGATGGGCATTACTGATGTGGTCATGAGGTCAGTGATGGCCAATCATGTAAACGTTTTTTCAATAAATATCGATGTAAAGGCAATTAGCACTTATTTTTACTGCACCTGCTCTTAGTGCTCTCATACACCCCGGGCCCCTATCCTACCCCCTCTCTGTCCCTCTTACCAGGCTCTCTCTCTCTCTCTCTCACTCTCTCTCTTTTTTCTCCAGGCTCTCTCTCTCTCTCTCTCTCCTCCCTCACCATTTCTCTATGTGTTGCACTTATAGCTTTATAAACTGAAATCATAATTAAAAGCTATGTTCTCAACACTCCCTGCAACCTCCTTTAAAGGAGAGGGAGGGGGGGGGGGGAGAGACAGTCGTTCAATTTTTAGATGACAAATTAACATTTCTCGAGCATTAGTGTTATTGCCAGTTAGGATCCCTGATTTCAAAACCGGGTCACCCAGATAATGATTATTTGGTTGTGTCCATACATATATATCTTCCCGTCTCATTTCGCTGTCCATAAAGGTCATGGCCCGTATTCAGTTAACTTCTAAAACAATTTATTTTCTTCAATCTAAGTAAAATAAATTTCCAAGAACTTGTCAAGTTTATAATTTTAAAAAAGTAGCATAAGCCGAAGTTTAAGTTTGCCTCAGCTATGACGACAGAGAAGACAAAATTCTTAGATCCAATGTCGTCGTTTTCAAAGGCCACCTATCTTGGTGCTCTATTGGTATCATCTTACTCTGAAATTAATTTTCTAGGGAATAAAATAAATTCAATGGCATTATGTCAGTTATGTTGTTGAAATTGCAGATCTCAGATGTCGTGTTCTTTTGAGGTCGCACTGTATAGGGTTATAAGTTTATATATTCAAAAGGCAATAAAGCGATTCAATTACTATCATGGTTATGAGAAATATATTCCAAGATAAATTTTACATGACAGTGCCTCGTTCGAAGATATTTTGATGACGTACATACGCAGTTACTCTTTAATACGTATCACAGTGATAATGAATGTTCAAAGGCCACTCTTTGCCATAAATGAAGAATTGAGCACTCGTCTTTAATCAAAAGAAATGTCATTGAATGCGAAGTATGAACAGAAACACGTTTGAAGAAATCAAAATGAAAGCTATATTTTGTGATATTAAACTTGGTTCGAATGATTGATGGATCGACAATGGAGTTTTTTCATAATTCAAATCCGATACGTACCTATTATCACGATGAAGTAGAGCAAATACAAAGCCATGGTCGTGAAGAAAGATTTATTCTGCACGGGATGGGGAAAACACATTTTTAATTAGAATATATTGTTTACGATGGTGTAGCTACATGGTGCATAGGGGCACTTGCACCCAGGCGCGGATCCAGGATTTCTTAGGGAGGGGGCCCAACTTTATTTTATTTTTTTGCTCCCAAAAATGTGAAAATCGCGCCGGCCGAAAAGTCGCTCAGTGGGGGGGGGGGGGGGGGGGGGGGGGGGGGGGGGGGTAAGCGGACACTTTTTTTTTTTTTGGAGTCCAAAAAAAAATCGCAACGACTCAGCCAGCCGAAAAGTCGCTCAGTGGGGGGGGGGGGGGGGGGGGGGTAGTGAGCACATTTTTTTTTTTTTTTGGTGCTCGAAAAATAAAATTTGCACCCCCCCCTTGAGCGCCAGGGGGGGGGCCCAACCCCCCAAAAAGGTAAACATCGCTTGATTTTACATGAATTTTTCTCAAGGGGGGGGCCCGGGCCCCCCGGGCCCCCCCCCCCTGGATCCGCCCCTGCTTGCACCCCTCCCCTCCCCTCATCGATCGGCGATAAAAATGAAAATTGAGAAAAAAAGAGAGAAAGGCAAATTAAAGAAATAGAAAAATCGAGAGAAAAGACACATGGGACCCGTTTCATCATAGAGCCCTTTTTAATGACAAATTACACAAATCAGTGACAATTCTGCTGATATCCAATCGGAAGCAAGGATTTTACTAGCCTATTAACAAAAACTGTCATTTGTCACTGGTGACAAGTTTTTGTAAATAAGCATTTCATTTTCCGAGGAAGACCAGTGCCCCCAATATTATTGTTCCAATACACCACATAAAGTAGTGTACAAACTAAGTACAATAAATATATAATTAGAAAGTCAAAAGTCAAATACTTATATAATCACATCATAATATAAATCAATTATATAACATCATTATACCTTTCAAAAACATAAAGTTTACAAATCATTTCAAAATCTAAAAATGCAGGAAACCGCTATTTTAAAGCTTCTCTAAAGTGTTGGGAGCCCCAAAAATGTGATGGCAAAATTTGACTTAAATTGTTTCATAAATAATGTGAAAGAAGATGTCATTCAAGACACATTTATGCAAGGATTTTTCAAAACAAATGTGTTTAAAGTCGAATAATGATGAAGAAATACAACATTTTGGTTTTCTGCATACACCAGAAAATCCAAATTATGTAATATAGGATTTCCCGGCCAAATTCGCGAGTTTGTCATTCGAATTCATTTACTTTGCATTTAAGTTAGCGCAGATCAGGTTTGCCATGCCAATTATCATTCAATTTTCTCGATTTTGTATTTAATTTAGGATTTTGGTCGAGGGATTTCATAGATCTGTCATTCAATTTAGAAACTGCTCAACTAGCATTCAAATTAATCGTCACTTGTCGAGGCGTCATTTTTATCATTCAAATTAACATCTGTCATTCGTATTCGAAATATTTTTATTCAAGTTAGGAATGTTAGGGGAAAGAAATGCAACACACGTTTACAGTTTAAAATTTAAATAAAATGCATGACCTGCCATTGGGGTCTATTCGGTTATTCCATTTATTCATTTTCAGGACAATGCATATGGGTATAGTCAGAAGTTAAGTAACGAAGGGGCGAAATCAAGGATATGGCATTTCTGCACGGACATGTTTATAGAGAGACAGACAGACAGAGAGAGAGAGAGAGAGAGACAGAGACTGACAGACACATAGAGACAGAGATAGAGAGAGAGGGGGGGGGGGGGGTACTGCGCCGGAGAAGGTTACTTTCGAATCTTGAAAGAAAAAAAAATGAGCTATAAAAAATGTGTAAGAAACAATAAATATATTTGACCATCAATTTGAGTGCACAAAGTGCTAATTTGAATGCAACACATGAATTAGAATGCTAGAAGTACACCGTCGCGATGTCAGAAAATCGTCTTGCGCTCCCGGGTTGCGCTTAATCGAATGACCAAATTAATAGCGAAAGAAGCACTTTGTTCATTAATTTGAATGAAACATACATAGATTCTAACAAAAACTTCATAGATTTTAAATCTAGAAAAAGGAATATAAACCCGAGATATACCCGACAGCACTAAAACCGTCGAATTTGAACGCAAGAAAAATGAATTCGAATGACAAACTCGCGAATTTGGCCGGGAAATCCTATATTTTATCAATATTTGTCTTTGAACCATGAACACATTTTGGGGGAAATCTTTGCAGAATTATTTCTTAAATGACATTCTCTTTCACATGACACAATTTAAATGAAACTCTGCCATCAAATTTGGGCGAATTTGGGCCTCCCAACACTTTTAATTGAATATAATTTATATTTGAATATAGGATTTCCCGGCAAAATTCGCGAGTTTGTTATTCGAAATAATTTACTTTGCATTTAAGTTAGCGCAGATCGGCTTTGCCATGCCAATTATCATTCAAATTTTCAGTTTTGGTATTTAATTTAGGATTTTGGTCGAAGGGTTCAAAGTAATCGTCACTTGTCGAGCGTCATTTTTATCATTCAAATTAACACCTGTCATTCGTATTAGAATTATGTTTATTCAAGTTAGGAATGTTAGGGGGAAGAAATGCAACACATGTTTACAGTTTTAAAAAATATGCAATTAAATGCATGATTTGCCATTAGGGTCTTTTCTGTTATTCCATTTATCAATTTTGAGGACAATGCATATGGGTGTAGTCAGACATTAGGTGAAGAAGGGGCGAAATCAAGGATATGACATTTCTGCACGGACATGCACATATACCCCGGAAAAGTGGGGATGACAAAAATACCTACCCCAGTCACAATAGTGTACCCTTCATCCATAATGAAATTGTGATAAATTTATGATGAAACACAAGACAAACAACTTCCTTACATGAAATTTTACAAAATATTGAGACCATCAAGTCAGTAGATGTAAGTCGTTTTGTTCTTCTTAACAATCAAAATTAAAGGATGATGAATATCAGATAAATCTAAAAGTACATAAAGTGTATTATATGCAAGAAAATAAAATATGATAAAATACACATGGAAAAAACAATCTTGGAAGAAAAAGAATGCGCTATAAAAAGTGTATAATAATCGAGAATGTTTATTGGCCATCAATTTAAGTGCACAAAGTGCTAATTTGAATGC
>JAVYIG010002145.1:0-45843 GCA_035222895.1 Strongylocentrotus droebachiensis
GAATTTTAACTCCGCGCTAAAACTTCAGCGGCGACCGAGCGCTACCCTAGAAACAAGCGGTGCCCGGGCGGCCGCCGCTCGATGCCCGGGCAAAATTGGCCAAAAACCCGCCGCCCGGCCGCCGAGCAGGCTACTTTTTTTTTTTTTTTTTTTTGGGGGGGGGGGGGGGGGTTGTGACCATAGCTTTTAGCTCATGAGTACAATATTACACTGAAAACGAATGTATTTAACATCGGAAGTCATTGTTACGCGGAAAGTGCACCGCACAATTAGCGCACACCTGGCGCCTGAATGTTTCGTTGCAAGCTCTCAAATTAACATCAATTATTGATACAAAGGGGATAAGAATTAAAATTAATATAATTTACACACACATCAATGTAACGTTATGTCTTCCGTGTTAGCTTCATAACCTAAGTTAAATATAAGAGTTGAATACGAAATCAATTTTTATTTTTTCTTTAAAACAATATCTTGTGTTTCCTACAGTATATTGTTTGTCTTAATGATTGAAATATAAATGAATAGAGCAAGTATACGTAACTCATAATTTACTTCAAAACCTTCTTGAAATAGTTTCTTTTGCATCTTGTTCTTAAAAGATGTTGAAATACAGGTTCATAACATTTTTTGTTAATGGAAATATTTGTCGCAAATTACAAATGCGCAATGTGTACGCTTGATATTAATGGGCACTGATGCTATTTAATGTGATTTCCTTGTAAACATTTGAAAAATTATACCTTTTGCAAAAATAATATCATTTCTTTAGTATTAACTCAGATTGTATATCCATATACAATTTAGGGGATAGTGCAAAATCCTCACATAAGATATTTCTCCGAGGACGGTAAAATGCTTTTTAAGATGTCATCTTGTTGCATTTTTTTTGCAACACCGCGTATACTTATGGTTTCACGACTTTTATGCTATGGTGTGAAATATGATTTTTACTCTCGTGTTTCATCTGCACGTTTAGGCCTTTGTCGTTTTACCCTGTAATATGCTTGTATTATTTATTGACTTTATTTCCAACAGTGAACCCGTGTAATATATCTGGTCAACCACTCGGCCTTGAAAGTGGTGCTCTTCCCGATTCGGCTTTCTCTGAATCATCCTGCTACTCGGCGTCCTACTGTAGCCGTTTTGGCCGCCTGAACGCTTACACAGTGCAGGGAGGTGAAAGAACAGGAGGCGAAACTCTTGTAATTTATTCAAACGCATTCTTGAGTTCTAAAGCGTAACAATGGGATGTGTAACATTCCACTTGGCTTTGAAGTTCCATGCTCCGAACCGCGCTTCCACTGCGGGGAATTTCGGTACCCAGGCACCAGTTTTACATTTATTACAAAATATTAAATTACCGGCAAAATTACAGTGTAAATTAAAAACTTTATATGGGAATTTTATTGGGAATAGTGCATCAAACAAATTTTCAAATTTAGAACTCCGTCCTGCCTTTAAATTGTGTGCCAGAGTTGGTAAAAGAAAAATTACATCCTGTCAAAAACTCAATATATTAGGATGATGCGCTAATTTGTGCATGCTTTAATGTCCCGTTATTTGATCCATGATTTACAATCTTCAATAACATTAAGTTTGCTAATGCGTGTTTTCGCGTGTTTTTTGTATTTTTCAAGTTTAAAAAAGAATGAAATTACACAAGTTTGTGTTCGCTTGTTCTACTCTTTACACATTCAACAATGGATGAGAAGTCATTGGAAGGGACAGCGAACAGTTGCTGTGATACCATTTTCTGATGTAGGAATTCTAAATCCTAAAATTTCATGCGCTCTTTTATCTCACCACCTGGTCAACAGCTGCAGATTAGCGCATAACTTTCCGGCGGCTTGGAGCATGGGGTCAAAGGAGAACGGCTTGATTCAAGTCCTTCTCTATCACGTCCCTGCACAGTCTGGATCGCAAAGCCGCCAGACCAATACCAATGGATGCTGGTCCAATTTGAGTCCAGTTATATCGTAACGGCCATAACGACCCAGGGTAGACATAACGCTGATCAGTGGGTGACGTCATACACCTTTTCGTCCAGTTTTGATAACATAGCTTGGACTGATTATTTGAACGTTTACTGTGGATCAGTTGAGGTAAATGCAAAACTGCGGTTTCCCCATTTACATTACAAAAAACACTTAATCAGTGGTCTTTATATTAAGAAATATACAGCGTAACCTCGTAGGAACTCCATGAGACTATGTAAAATTGATTGCTGTTATACAACTTCTTTGTGCCAAGGATGACAAAAAAAAAAAAAAAAAAAAAGGGTATACACTATTAAGGAATAAAACCGTTTGGATTGTCTTGCTGAAGAAAAAGTTTATAAAACAATGTTTTGATATAACGAGGTCCCACTGTTATTTCTATTATTGTTTTTTTAAATATTTTTAAAATAAAATAAAGACAATACAACCAAAGAAAGAAACAGTTTTCCAGTGTAACAAAGAGGGATTTTTAAAAATGAACAAAGAAAGAAAAAAACCCTCCATATTCCATTATCAATATCATGCACACAATTATATACCGAAGCTCTCCTGGAGAGAAAAATGGAACATGATATAGGCCTTTGTTTACCTAAAAAACCAATAAGGATTTTTCAAAATGATTTTTTAGAACAAGAATCAAAACTTACGAAAATTACATCTTAGTTGATCAAGTCATGCAGATATGTTTTTTATAGATATTTCCGGGAAATTATGACCGTGATAGCCATGTGACTCACACGCTTGCTAGGCTGGTAGTTGGACGCTCTTTCCGGATCCATCCAAAGACCAATTACGGTTACCTTTCTTTGAGGATGGAACTGTATGGGTACGGACCCCTAACTGATGCAATAGGTAAGTGCAGAGTAGGAATATTACTGAAAGAGAAGATTTCTATATATATTGGTAGGTGCTGAAATAAAAGAAAATATAATTGTGAGCTTTCCCTCTCTTTGTATGTCAGTGGGGAAAATATTATAGTAAAATTGTCCCGTGAACTGCATTGCTCTTAAAGGAAACCAAAACCTTCATACTAAGTTACTTTTATTGTAAAGTTTAAGATATTTGAAAAATATCAGTGAAAATTTGAACAAAATCGGACAAGGAATAAGGAAGTAAGAGCTTTTTGAAATGACTAGTCACTAGAAGGCGGTATTCAATTTGATGACATCATCTGTGGACAACTCTCCATGCCTTTTGTACATCAAATTTCATGTTTTTCCTTCTTTCTTGTGATTGAGATAATGACTCCCCTGAAAGCAAGATATAGAATGCAAAATGATATTCTACTTCACATATTATGAAGTCGGATCAAGAACACAAATAAATACGAAGAAAACAAAAAAATGGTGAAATTTTATGTACAAAAGGCATGGAGAGTTGTTCACAGATGATGTCATCAAATTGAATACCACCCTCTAGTGACTAGTCATTTCAAAAAGCTCTAACTTTCTTATTCCTTGCTCGATTTTGTTCAAATTTTCACTGATTTTATTCAAATCTTTTAAACTTTATAATACAAGTAACTTAGTATGAAGGTTTTGGTTTCCTTTAAGAGCAATGCAGTTCACGGGACAAGAAATGGTAAAAACTTGACAAATTCTAGACGAACCACTTGCGTGCAGTCCCATTTATCCTTTTCTGTGTTTAATTGTTTTCGTATTTTGATCATTTAAAAACCCCAGTGCATATATCTTTTTTTTTTTTGTACAGGGCCAACCTTTTACAATTGACTCACATTTGGCGTATTCAAAGATTAATTCAATTTCATCGACAATTGCCAAAAGTTAAATAATTAATATCTTTTCTCTCAATTGGGTGACAAGATGTCGCGGGTTGAACTTCCGGACAGGCCGGTCCCCATCTGTTATAAGATTAATATTGTACGTGATTAAATAATCATCCTCTCACACTCAGGCTCAAGCAATACAAGAAATATTGCTAAAAATAATGCGTGTGTACCCATGACAGGTGCTTTATTAAACACATGAAAAATCAACCATCTTGTATTTTCATTATTGTATATATTTTCCCTTCCTTTACTTTCTTCTCCATTTGTTGTTTTGTGTAATGTATTCCTTGCTCGATTGTTTTTCTTAATACGTCATATGGCTCGTTGACAGGATAGGTTTCCGGATTACATTTAAGGGAAGATATATTGAAAGGACAACCTTGCCTTGCGAGTAAGTAGGACATATAAGAAAGTTAGTTACAAGGTCAGTTAGGTGTCTGAGTCTTTTTTTCTTTTCTTATTTTTTGCAGCGTCGATAAATCTCGATGCGAAATTAGGCTGCACTACTCATGTCCTCGGAGAGGGGCTTGGCGTGGAAGATGGTCGGATACCAGAGTCTAGTCTGACCTCGTCATCGTTCTGGGATCCCGGCCATGAAGCTTACTTAGGAAGGCTGAATGAAGTTGCCGTTGCAAGTGGACCCGGCGGTGCATGGGTAACCGCCGGTGCATGGGTCGCCGCCTCGAACGACAACAACAAGTGGGTTAAGATAACTTGCTCTAACTAGCATGTCTAAATGCGCGTTGAGATGATTTGAATTAAAGTGTACCCATATCAATTAAGAAGTAATTTGTGTACAGCTAGAATATATGAAAAAAAATCAACCTTCTCTTCGTGTTAGGCTGCATAGCCCTTTAAAGATTATCAGAAGAAGAACGTGAAAGAGGGTTTACCTGGCTTTCTATTGGCTGACTGATTAGAAGTATGAATAAAATAATATATATTGCTTGCTTGACCTTAGCATTTTTAACAAATGCAAGATAATCTGCAATTAGATACATTATTTTTTTCCCCTTTTTTTTTCTTCATTATTAAAATCACACAAAGGTCGATCTCGGCATGGATACTTTGGTAACTGGTGTTATCACACAAGGACGGACCGGATCTAAACAAAGGGTTACATCATTCCGAATTTCCTACTCAAGGGACAATACAATTTGGACCTTTGCTCTGGAAGACCAGTGTGGGGTACGAAAAGTGAGTTTCATTTTAGCGCTAACACAAAAGGCTTATTTCATCTTACTTTTTATTCATTGTCTTTTTATTACTTACATACTCATGTATTTGTTAAATTTCTTTACTGTTCTTGCAAACAATTATTTACCCATAATTATCTACATAAATTTACACATCCAAAAGGATGAATTTCCTAGTATGCAAAATTAAAGGATTAAAAAAAAGTATTTAAAAAATACAAAAAGTCAATTATTTATTTTCCTTGGCGATCGAGTCTCTGTGTAAGACTGCGCTTCTCATGGAAGAGTTATACCATGGGATTCAAGGCAAGACATTAAAGGTATTACAAAGTTTTGGTAAATTTTGAAAATTGGCTCGATAGTGATTCTTTACAATTTTGATATTTTTGGATGCCCCTACGGATGTATTATAAGCACTACAGAATTTAGCCCCTAAAACACTTCTGCTTTCGAGAAAAAGTGGATATAACAATTTACCGGTTACGGTGCTCCCGGTAAATTTTGATAAATTTCAAATAGCGCCTTCGGCCATACGATGGTAGCTGCAACCATGAAAATCTCAGCATATGCAGTTGTGATATATATATATTCCAAACGGTAATAGCAAATCGGCCGATTTTAGTCAAATAACATTGTATTATATGTGTGTGTGTGTGTGTATTGGGTTTTTACAGACGTGTATCAATCAGATATGATTATTTACGTCTGGGGACCGACCTTTAAACGTCACCATCCGAAAGACGTGACTCAGTTTCGAACCTGCGTCCTCTGCTGAATCAGTTTGTAACTTCCACTTTTAGCTGGATTACAGGCGCACGCCACAACGCCTAATAGCTAAATTAATATCTTGACCTTGAGAGGGCGCTATACAACATTAAGAGTTTATTTTTTACAATTTCATCACTTTAGACTCGATTTCAGCCACGACAACGATCACTGAATATTGTAGGATCGCATATGCTTCAAATATCTTCATTTGAACCAAATTCATGATCCCATACCAAAACTTTGTATCACCTTTAATCAACATTTGCCATTCTCCACTCAGGTGTAACTTGGTACTTCGAAGTTTCCGGGAGTTACATAAAGTGCAGGGCCCTTGGGAAAAGCAGCAGTGATACTGATGAGGCTTTTCTTGGTTAATGCACAAATTATTTATTCTCATTATTATTATAATTATTATAATCATTAATAGAAACAAACATTATTTAGTAATTTCGATCTTTTTCAGACATATGCAGGAAATTTTGATTCTGACTCATATGTGACAATACTGTTTCCTGAGCCAGTAACCGCCCGGTACGTCACGTTTCATCCTGTAACATTGATTGAGTGGTCGTCTATGAGATTCGAAGTACTTGGCATCAACAATTGAACCAATAACGAGTTATCAATAAATTGATTTGTTGTTTAGTTTAACTACTTTTATTTATTTATTTATTTATCTATTAATCTATTTGTACATGATTTAATTCGTTTATTTATTGAAATATTTATTGTGCTTTACAGTGCGTCCCAGAAAAAACGAAACCGATAATTATCGATGTTTTATAATAACTTAGTCACAATTATAATTGATAAATGACACATATTTGTAAAGCACGTAATGCATATTTCACGCATGAGTGATTAAAATGAATTTGAAAAGAGGAAACCATAAAGTCATTTGGCGGACGGTGTCTGAATTTCAAAGAGAAAATCACATTTCTAGAAAGTTGAGTTTCTGCCCTTTCAAATGACACCTCAATCAGAGGCAGCCAGTGAAAACGAATTTGAAAACGAATTTGATTTGATTTGATTTGATTTATTGGTTTCTGCATCTTTTTTCTTTTTTTCATCATACATTTTCATGAAAATAATATGGTTTGATACAATATTTTAAGTGTATTTACTTTTATACAGATAATAAACTAAATTAAACAAATATATTGAATGCATAATTAACATACATTAGATGCAGGAGGGCTACAGAAATAAGCAAAGTAGCTTGACGTGCCCGCAGCCCTCAACTTAGATACAACAATACAAAATAAAAATATAAAAGAGTGACTTGCAGAGAAGAAAAGGAAAGGGGAGAGAGGGAGCGTTGGTAATAATACAATAAATCTCATACATCTACTGATTGAATGCAGGTTCATTCATGAATGGATAAACGATGCTAGGTCATGGACGATTACACATCATTGTTGAATATACAGTCAATGTACACACGAACATGAATACAGTAAAATTACACACGACAGGATCAATACTCAAGACTACGCCGATCGTACGCAACCGTACGCCGATCGTACGCAACCCTACGCAACTGTACGCGGAGGGACGCGAATGGGTACGCGAGATGAACGCAAAAAATTAAACATGTTTAATTTTTTTCGCGTACCTTCGGCGTAGGCTTTACTACGCAACTGTACGCCAAGCCTACGCAACTGTACGCCAAGCCTACGCAAATGTACGCCAAGCCTACGCAACAATACGCTACCCTACGCCAGTCCGACGAAGCATTAAAAACGTATGGTATAAAGATTTTTTGGGGTATATACCTGGATGTAAACTTGGCAGGTATTGATCATTGATCATTCTTGCTTGTAATTCTGTTTGTACTACTACAAGGTATTTCAGACTGACATGTTTTGTTTTGTTATGGTTTATTCAATTTGTGATAATTGACATCTCAGGCTGTTGATATAATAAACAGAGATAAGATTCATAAACTGATGCCTCATGCGAAATGTTATTATGTTTTGCGGAAATATGTATGTATTTGTGTCGGTTTGTTTGCTTGTGTGTACGTTTGTGGTCCTGTTTGTATGTTTGTAATATAATTTTGTTTAATTGAAATGAGCAAAGAAATAATTTTGTCTCACTCTGTTAGTGAGACTGAGTGAGTGTAGATTAGTAACTCCATGGTGTATGTCAGAAGTATTTCTTTAAATCGAATAAATGACTAACATTTGATATCATTACATTGTCACACACAAATACGCTACGGACCAAGGACAACAGATATCGTCTTCAAACTTTCAGGAAACCGTTATGGAATGATATTTTACAAATGAGTGATAAAAAGGGATATGGTCAACAAATATCAGACTTCTGTCCACATTTATTCACAAATCAAAATAAGCGCTCTCTTTTGTTGGCGTTCAAATCACATCACGTGACCTTGCAATGTTCATCAAAAGAAAAATCATGTATTACCCTTTTGAATGATACATAGTACAATAATGTAGTACATCAACAAAAATGTCTGCATTTTTTGGAAAATAAAATATTGAACAAATTAACATTACTGCAAAATAACCTCAGCAGTTGCTAATACCTACTAAAAAAACTGAAAATTTAACGGTCAAAAACGTGTACCAAATGCCCCTTTTTAATATTAAAACTGATGGCAGGTTTATAAATGTTATTTTCTACACTCACTATTTTACGCAAATTGGCGTTTCAGCCCTATTTCACGCATGCAAAAGAGACCCACTGCCCCTTGAATGTCACAGTTTGTCAGATTGTTATTATTATACTAAGATCAAGTTATGTTCAAATGTAATAACATGTACAATTCTTTGTACACTGCACAGTTCATTTATACAATAAATTGAACTGTCTTTTTAACATATTTTTTTATTATATATGCTTATAAAGCGCCAATGGCTATACTCGCGGCTCCTACAAAGCGTCTATTGCATTTTTACATGGCATTTTCGCACACAGTAAGCAACCGTACGCAACCGTAAGCAACCCTACGCCAGGCCTACGCAAGCGTACGTAACCCTACGCCAGGCCTACGCAAGCGTACGTAACCCTACGCCAATTGCCTACGCACAGGGTACGTAACTATACGCCGATCGTACGCAAGCCTACGCATGGACTACGCCGAAGCATCAATTTATTCATGAGTACGCAGCTTAACTTCTGCGTAGTCGGTACGCAACACTACGCAACTCTACGCAGATCCGGTGTGAAAGGGGCTTTAGACAATAACATAGTTTTATCGGCCTTCTTAAAAGAATAAATCTCCTAAGGTTTCTTACTACAATGGGCAGATAGTTCCAGATGTCTGGGCCGGCGCGCGGCGTGTCTAATGGATTTGAGAGCCAATGCAGTTTTTTTATTTCTTAAATGAATTTTTTTAGTTTGCCTTGTAGGGTAAGAGTATATGGTTTTATTCAAATTAAACAATGTGGGAAGTATGAAGGTAGTAGACCATTTTGTAAGCGAAACACGAAAAGTGTTAATTGTAGAATATTTATATCATCAGCTTTTAGAGTTTTTAGTTTTGAAAACAAGGGATTGGTGTGGTCGCGATAGGAAGAATCAGTATATACGCATTGCCATGTTTTGTAACAGTAAAATGGCGTCAACGTTGCTTTTCGAATTTGCCCATATAATGTTACAATATGAAATATAAGGCAGTATTAATGAATTATATAACATAAACAAGATATTTGAAGGGACATAATATTTTAATTTACAGAGAATACCAATATTACGTGAAATAGTATTATAAATATATTGCACATAATTATTCCATCTCAGATTTTCATTGATCAAAACACCAAGGAATTTTGTGCTATCCTTTTTTCCAATAATTCACCATCCAAAGTAATTTCAATGAAAATAAAGCCTTGAAAGCCATTGTATGAGGTAAAGTACAGAAGCACGTTGCATTTCCATTTGATTCGGGAGCACATGGAACGTGCTGCTACGACAGGCAGCCAGTACGTCAATCTGAGGGCAAGGAATGAAGTATACAACCATGCTATTATTGAAGGGGAAGTCTTCCCTGATATTAACTTGGTTTCAATAGAAGCAGAAAAATGAGAAGAGCAGGTCAGTTTGAGAAAATTCCGATTAAAAATAAGAAAGTTATAATTTTTTGAAGTTGCAATCAATTAAACACACATCGGCAATTCTGTGACTCTAGCTCCCCTCCCATTTGCTCTGTATTTTAACAAAAATTGAAACCAACTTATTATCTGGGGTGGACTTCCCCTTTAAACCAGAATGTAGATGCTCACTGAAAGTGGTAAATTCGAAGGTCAATGAGGAGTACATTTGGAGAGTTAAGAAAATTTATTTTCCCCTTTAATAATTCTGCAAAAATGATTAATATAATTATGGTTGACACATCTGAATTGTGGTGTTTCGGTAGACGTCTACAGCCACAAGAGTGTACAGATATTTTCGAAGGCACTTTGAATATTAGAATGAGATATACATGTGATTTAGGTTACTATTACTAATACTACTATTAATACTATACTACTTATAATAGTGTATTTATATAGTGCAATTTCCAAATACATGTTCAAATGCGATTTCTAATTACTTAATATGATAATGTGGATAACAGAGGATACGATACAGCCATTCTCTGCCAAATGTTTGCGATTATATTTTGTATTAGATTCTGACCAACGGTATAGTTTGTTTGCCAATTACGTCAGAAAATTTAAATTTAGGTCACATTGGTGACAAAGGAGCTTGAATATTTCGATGGTAAAGATTTTGTATTGAGTATCAAAAGATTTACTTTTGGACTTTAATACTTGTTTTGTAGATTGATTAAATCTTTCTTTCTCAGAAATCTAAAGTAAATGTAACGTTTATTTGGAAGAGTTGTCGTGGTTTAATTTCTTGACTGGGAATGTAAAAGTCGTTGGTTAGAGTCCGACACGGCAGTTATGTCCTTGAGCAAGACATTTTATCTACATTGCTTCTCTCCACCCAGGTGTTAAAGGGGTAGCCGGTAGGATATACGAAGGTATAATGGCGACCAGTTGGAATGCTTTCGAGAGAGCGGAGAATGTGCTCTTTAATGTGCGGAATAGTAATTGAAGCCAATGACCGGGGTAATATTCATACTGTAAGCGCTTCGGTATGTTATAACTGGTAATTGCGCTTTATAGGGGAAAGTAAACTTTGCAGAATTTTAGCAAAACAGTTCAAGAGTGACTAAATGATGTAAAATCTTATTGCTATGAGCAAGAGGCGAGAGAAAACTAATTAAATCATTTACTTTCTTAAAAAATGAGAATATATATGAGGTTTTCGAATCCAAATCGGGGGAAAAGTAACTGTAGTTCGAAGTTTGAAATAGTATTCAGTCTACACACAGAGAAATAAAAGGTGTTCTTGGGGAGTAAAACGAAATTCGAAAAATAGAGTAAAACACGGAAATACTCAAGGGTGTACAGAAAAGTCATTTGAGGGGTGTAATTTTACACCCTATTTTAGTCAGACGAGCTCTAATTGGTTAATATATATTATGTTGTGAGTGCATATGCGCATGCGCTACAGCAATGGCGCATTGTGTCGATATAGGTACTGTCAAATGAAGGAATATTAGCATAATTTACATGTTTTAGTAATGTTGGGGAATTATCATGTTTCATTTGGGCATATTATTTGTGTGAAAGTTATCTGACCGAAGGTTATATTTGATAATTTAATGAAATTTGCAGAAGTGTTGTTTTACTAACTATTACATAATTGCCTTCTTATGCGTGTAAGTAAATTAGGTAAGATGTTCGGGAAGGCAGGATTGTGTTTTTAGATATTTCCACTACATTTGATCCGATACGTCCATCCAGGTCAGCCCCACCCCCATATTCTGGTCTGATTTCTTTAGAGTAGTGAAACGTAGACAAAAGGGTGAGAATAAGTGACTGTTAGGTGATTACGAAGCATGGATGATTGATTGCTCGAGGGATGATCAATTGGTTGATGTTGTGCATAAGAAGGGTGTAGTAGATTTACTCCCCACAGGGTGTGGAATTGATCATAGATATAGGGTATAAAATTCTACCCCACGGGTGTAAATTTGAACCCATTTTTCATGAAAATGGAACCAAAAGGTGTTAATTAAGCACCATTGGATGCAAATTTCACTCCTCAAAGGGAGTAAAACCATAACCTCGGAGTGCAAATCTACACCTTCGTGGGGGGTGCAAATGTACTCCCTACTTACTTTACTTTACTTACTTTATCAGCCATTTTCGATCCACTGCAGGATGAAGGCCTAAGCATGATGTCTCCAAATGCCTCTGTTCAGCGCCTGTTGGTGCCAATTTGTCTCTCCTCAGTACTGTTGCAGCTCGTCTCGCCATCTTTTTCTTTGACGTCCCCTGTTTCGTTTTCCCTCATATGGTGTCCAGTGAGTGATTGCTGAGCTCCAGCGATTGTCATTCCTACGGCTGATGTGGCCCGCCCAATTCCATTTCCTTCTTTTCACTGTTTCAAGGATGTCCTGGACTTTTGTCTGTTCCTTGAGCCATTTGTTCATTTTTCTGTCTTAGTATGTGATGCTTAGAATACTTCTTTCCATGTTGTGTTGAGATGCTGCTAGCTTTCTTTCCATTTTTTATGTTAGTGTCCATGTTTCTGCAGCGTATGAGATTGCTGGGATGATGCACTGGTTATATTCTTTTTCAGGCATAATGGAAGTTTGCCTTTCATGATGGTGCTGTATCTACCAAAGGCTTGCCATCCAACTTTGATTCTTCTGCTTATTTCGTTATCTTGATTTTTGTCTTGTAGAGAGAAACATTGCCCTAAGTAAATATACTCCTCTACTTGCTCCATTTTGGTACCGTTCACTTGAATTTGTTTGGGATTTTTGGCTGATCCTGCCATGACTTTAGTCTTCTTCATGTTCCTGTTAGTCGGCTTGCATCGTCCAGTTCTTGCAGCATTATTTCGAGGTCGTTTAGGTTGTCAGATATGATGACAATATCGTCTGCAAATCTTAAGTGACTCATGTTTTCCCCGTTTATGTTGATTCCCTTTGATGACCAGTCTAGTGTTTTGAAGATGCTCTCAAGGCAAGACTCCCTACATTGGGGAGTAAATTTACTCCCTGAGGGGTGTCACTTATGCGACAAGCATTTACTCCCTATAGGGAGTACATTTACACCTCTTTTTCTCTGTGTGTAGCGTCCTCGCGTGTTCTTCATGATACATTACTGATATGATTGTGTGCGTAATGTATCAAAACAGTTATCATTATTGTGGTTATTTTATTGATTGACATGTCTTACTAAAATAACATTATGTGTCCAATTATAAAGCAAAGGACTTTAGTATTTTTTTATTTTTTTCAATGTATATAAATGTTTATGCAACTGATGAAAGTTATTGCATTGTATATTAGCCCATTGTACTGAAAGCACTGCACTCGACTAATAATTATTTCACTATGCTGAAAATACGGCAGAAGTTGATATTTGGTTGTGTGGAAAGTATATAACAGTAGTAGTTTGATGTAATAATCATTCATGTATTAATGTGATGTAAGTTCAGCAATGTTAAGGCTACATTTAATCATTAGTATTACTTATTCTTTGATTAAAAAAAAAAAAAAAAACATAAGAGAGGAAAAAGGAAAGGAATGATCAATATGGTTTAAGAAAGTTTGAGACTATAACTTTTGACGTAATGCTTTAATACCAGTTTTGTTATATTTCATAACTCAGAAATGTGTTTCTGGTTAGTTATGTGGACTTGGTAATTGATCATTTCATCATTTGGGGTATAAATTATGGAGCCAAAGTGTAAAGTGTTTTTTTTGGAGTAAGCATTTTCAGTTAAATACAAGTTTGAACATAATGATGTATGTCTTAAACAACTTAAACTTTTATATTGACATATCAAGATTTTAAATCCAAACATGAATGTAAAGGTTAATATGGTAGGTTTGATGGAAACTGAAGAGTTGAAAATGATGTGCAAAAGTGAATTAATTCAACGTTGTTTACATGGTTTAATAAATGTGGAAGATGTAAGAGGTTTAGCGCCACCTCGTGTCGGAGACAGGACGGAATCAATTCATTCAGACTCAGACGATGTATAATATATTGAAATGTCATCGCTATTTTAGATTTTTAATTAGAAGTGAAATAAACTTAATTGAATTGAATTGAATCTTCTTTATTGCCTCACCTGTGTAGCCTAAAGGCTTGTTTAGATATGGCGCGGTGAAGCACCGCAATAATTAAAGCCGTCATGTAAATGAACGACGACTGCGGGCCACAAATTAAAGGACCTGCGTGTATTCACTAAGCAATTGGAATCGCATTACATTTTACGTCGTTAAGTTATATATATATATATTTAGAAGAAAAAGTTGAAGAAAAAAACTCCACGATTTCGTTGTGTCATATCTGAATTAAGGTTAATTAAGAGCAACCCGATTGGCAGGTAACACTAAACGGTAAATTTGGCAGCACGAAATAATAATCAACTGTGAGCCGTTTGGCCTTTATCTTGCCTGTAAGTTGTGTTGCATGTATGATTTGGTGAACAACTTTAGAATTGGGGACGGGATTGAAATAGGTTTAACGTCACGACTTGACGCTCTGGCGCGATCTTGATCCTGGCTTGTCTACTTCAAAATATATATATATATATATATCGGATAATTTTGCGAGATATTCGGCCAGCCTAAAATAAATGTATTAATCCTCAATCCTCCCTCTCTCTCACATGGTGCACCCGCAAGTCTACTTTATAAAATAAATGTGTTAAAACTTAGAGTTAAAACATATCATACCTTGATTTGAAACCTAGAATATAAAATTCATGTACCATGCATTCAAATCTTGGTAAAGCCTCTCTCCTGACGACGGATAGTCAACCTGTTCGAAACGTCGAGCCACTCCCTCCCCCTATCCTCTCCAAGCGCTATAGTTCTCCTTTGAACTATAAGCTAAGAACGATAACCAACAGTCTTTTTTAAGACTACACCAACAGTCCTTTTCAGGACTACACACACTCAAGAAAGAAAGATTATCGAGAGTCCTTTTCAGGACTTCCCAATCCTTCCTCTCTCTCACATGGTGCAACCGCAAGCCTACTGTATACCTACATTACCATGCAAGCCGATACTTATAATCAGCAAGAATGATATTGGTCGATAATTTTTTAATGAATGACGATCGTCCTTTTTAAAAACAGGAATAATCTTCGCAATTTTAATTTTGCTTAGAAAAGTACCAGTGGACATTGATATATTAAAAATGTAGACCAACGGTTTTACAATATCATATATGGTTTGTGTGTGTACATTGCAACCTATGTTATCCTATCCACAATATTTTGTATTTCTTAATGATTTACACACTTCAATCAATTCATTTTGTGATAAACGATATAGGCCTGTATTATTACGAACAATTTTTTCTTCTTTCACTAAACCACCATCCTGCCAGAATAAAACAATTATTTTTCATTATTGGTAACAAACAGAAACTAGATGAGAAAGACTGAATACCATGGCAACCAGGAGTGCAATGCATCCGGGGATGACAAACACATATCATCATCATTATCTATTCAATGATCAAACAAATAATCATGTAGGCATAGTGATGTGTATCAATTATTCAAAAACGATTTCCGCCATTTGGGGCCAATATGTAATGCTAAAATGCAACAACAAAAAAGAGAGAGAGAAAAAATGGTCTCCATAGTTGACGACGTCACTATATCATTGCAAAAATATACTTTTAACATGGCAATGATAATGCTCGATTCATCTGCAAGCTAATACTAATATAGAATGTGGCGCGTTCTTGATCCTTGTCTACTTCAATATATATATATATATATCTGATAATTTTGCGAGATTTTCGGCCAGGCTAAAATAAATGTATCAATCCTCAATCCTCCCTCTCTCTCACATGGTGCACCCGCAAGCCTACTTTATAAAATAAATGTGTTAAAACTTAGATTTAAAACATATCATACCTTGATTTTAATCCTAGAATATAAAATTCATGTACCATTCAAATCTTGGTAAATCCTCTCTCCTGACGACGGATAGTCAACCTGTTCGAAACGTCGAGCCACTCCCTCCCCCTATCCTCTCCAAGCGCTATAGTTCTCCTTTGAACTATAAGCTAAGAACGATAACCAACAGTCTTTTTTAAGACTACACCAACAGTCCTTTTCAGGACTACACACACTCAAGAAAGAAAGATTATCGAGAGTCCTTTTCAGGACTTCCCAATCCTTCCTCTCTCTCACATGGTGCAACCGCAAGCCTACTGTATACCTACATCACCATGCAAGCCGATACTTATAATCAGCAAGAATGATATTGGTCGATAATTTTTTAATGAATGACGATCGTCCTTTTTAAAAACAGGAATAATCTTCGCAATTTTAATTTTGCTTAGAAAAGTACCAGTGGACATTGATATATTAAAAATGTAGACCAACGGTTTTACAATATCATATATGGTTTGTGTGTGTACATTGCAACCTATGTTATCCTATCCACAATATTTTGTATTTCTTAATGATTTACACACTTCAATCAATTCATTTTGTGATAAACGATATAGGCCTGTATTATTACGAACAATTTTTTCTTCTTTCACTAAACCACCATCCTGCCAGAATGAAACAATTATTTTTCATTATTGGTAACAAACAGAAACTAGATGAGAAAGACTGAATACCATGGCAACCAGGAGTGCAATGCATCCGGGGATGACAAACACATATCATCATCATTATCTATTCAATGATCAAACAAATAATCATGTAGGCATAGTGATGTGTATCAATTATTCAAAAACAATTTCCGCCATTTGGGGCCAATATGTAATGCTAAAATGCAACAACAAAAAAGAGAGAGAAAAAAATGGCCTCCATAGTTGACGACGTCACTATATCATTGCAAAACATATACTTTTAACATGGCAATGATAATGCTCGATTCATCTGCAAGCTAATACTAATATAGAATATGGCGCGATCTTGATCCTTGTCTACTTCAATATATATATCTGATAATTTTGCGAGATATTCGGCCAGGCTAAAATAAATGTATCAATCCTCAATCCTCCCTCTCTCTCAAATGGTGCACCCGCAAGCCTACTTTATAAAATAAATGTGTTAAAACTTAGATTTAAAACATATCATACCTTGATTTTAATCCTAGAATATAAAATTCATGTACCATTCAAATCTTGGTAAATCCTCTCTCCTGACGACGGATAGTCAACCTGTTCGAAACGTCGAGCCACTCCCTCCCCCTATCCTCTCCAAGCGCTATAGTTCTCCTTTGAACTATAAGCTAAGAACGATAACCAACAGTCTTTTTTAAGACTACACCAACAGTCCTTTTCAGGACTACACACACTCAAGAAAGAAAGATTATCGAGAGTCCTTTTCAGGACTTCCCAATCCTTCCTCTCTCTCACATGGTGCAACCGCAAGCCTACTGTATACCTACATCACCATGCAAGCCGATACTTATAATCAGCAAGAATGATATTGGTCGATAATTTTTTAATGAATGACGATCGTCCTTTTTAAAAACAGGAATAATCTTCGCAATTTTAATTTTGCTTAGAAAAGTACCAGTGGACATTGATATATTAAAAATGTAGACCAACGGTTTTACAATATCATATATGGTTTGTGTGTGTACATTGCAACCTATGTTATCCTATCCACAATATTTTGTATTTCTTAATGATTTACACACTTCAATCAATTCATTTTGTGATAAACGATATAGGCCTGTATTATTACGAACAATTTTTTCTTCTTTCACTAAACCACCATCCTGCCAGAATGAAACAATTATTTTTCATTATTGGTAACAAACAGAAACTAGATGAGAAAGACTGAATACCATGGCAACCAGGAGTGCAATGCATCCGGGGATGACAAACACATATCATCATCATTATCTATTCAATGATCAAACAAATAATCATGTAGGCATAGTGATGTGTATCAATTATTCAAAAACAATTTCCGCCATTTGGGGCCAATATGTAATGCTAAAATGCAACAACAAAAAAGAGAGAGAAAAAAATGGCCTCCATAGTTGACGACGTCACTATATCATTGCAAAAAATATACTTTTAACATGGCAATGACAATGCTCGATTCATCTGCAAGCTAATACTAATATAGAATATGGCGCGATCTTGATCCTTGTCTACTTCAATATATATATCTGATAATTTTGCGAGATATTCGGCCAGGCTAAAATAAATGTATCAATCCTCAATCCTCCCTCTCTCTCACATGGTGCACCCGCAAGCCTACTTTATAAAATAAATGTGTTAAAACTTAGATTTAAAACATATCATACCTTGATTTTAATCCTAGAATATAAAATTCATGTACCATTCAAATCTTGGTAAATCCTCTCTCCTGACGACGGATAGTCAACCTGTTCGAAACGTCGAGCCACTCCCTCCCCCTATCCTCTCCAAGCGCTATAGTTCTCCTTTGAACTATAAGCTAAGAACGATAACCAACAGTCTTTTTTAAGACTACACCAACAGTCCTTTTCAGGACTACACACACTCAAGAAAGAAAGATTATCGAGAGTCCTTTTCAGGACTTCCCAATCCTTCCTCTCTCTCACATGGTGCAACCGCAAGCCTACTGTATACCTACATCACCATGCAAGCCGATACTTATAATCAGCAAGAATGATATTGGTCGATAATTTTTTAATGAATGACGATCGTCCTTTTTAAAAACAGGAATAATCTTCGCAATTTTAATTTTGCTTAGAAAAGTACCAGTGGACATTGATATATTAAAAATGTAGACCAACGGTTTTACAATATCATATATGGTTTGTGTGTGTACATTGCAACCTATGTTATCCTATCCACAATATTTTGTATTTCTTAATGATTTACACACTTCAATCAATTCATTTTGTGATAAACGATATAGGCCTGTATTATTACGAACAATTTTTTCTTCTTTCACTAAACCACCATCCTGCCAGAATGAAACAATTATTTTTCATTATTGGTAACAAACAGAAACTAGATGAGAAAGACTGAATACCATGGCAACCAGGAGTGCAATGCATCCGGGGATGACAAACACATATCATCATCATTATCTATTCAATGATCAAACAAATAATCATGTAGGCATAGTGATGTGTATCAATTATTCAAAAACAATTTCCGCCATTTGGGGCCAATATGTAATGCTAAAATGCAACAACAAAAAAGAGAGAGAAAAAACGGCCTCCATAGTTGACGACGTCACTATATCATTGCAAAAAATATACTTTTAACATGGCAATGACAATGCTCGATTCATCTGCAAGCTAATACTAATATAGAATATGGCGCGATCTTGATCCTTGTCTACTTCAATATATATATCTGATAATTTTGCGAGATATTCGGCCAGGCTAAAATAAATGTATCAATCCTCAATCCTCCCTCTCTCTCACATGGTGCACCCGCAAGCCTACTTTATAAAATAAATGTGTTAAAACTTAGATTTAAAACATATCATACCTTGATTTTAATCCTAGAATATAAAATTCATGTACCATTCAAATCTTGGTAAATCCTCTCTCCTGACGACGGATAGTCAACCTGTTCGAAACGTCGAGCCACTCCCTCCCCCTATCCTCTCCAAGCGCTATAGTTCTCATTTGAACTATAAGCTAAGAACGATAACCAACAGTCTTTTTTAAGACTACACCAACAGTCCTTTTCAGGACTACACACACTCAAGAAAGAAAGATTATCGAGAGTCCTTTTCAGGACTTCCCAATCCTTGCTTAGAAAAGTACCAGTGGACATTGATATATTAAAAATGTAGACCAACGGTTTTACAATATCATATATGGTTTGTGTGTGTACATTGCAACCTATGTTATCCTATCCACAATATTTTGTATTTCTTAATGATTTACACACTTCAATCAATTCATTTTGTGATAAACGATATAGGCCTGTATTATTACGAACAATTTTTTCTTCTTTCACTAAACCACCATCCTGCCAGAATGAAACAATTATTTTTCATTATTGGTA
This sequence comes from Strongylocentrotus droebachiensis, assembly GCA_035222895.1. Lineage (NCBI taxonomy): Eukaryota > Metazoa > Echinodermata > Echinoidea > Camarodonta > Strongylocentrotidae > Strongylocentrotus > Strongylocentrotus droebachiensis. Next base: position 19,811 of record JAVYIG010002145.1, read on the forward strand.
ACAAACAGAAACTGGATGAGAAAGAATGAATGTCATGGCAACCAGGAGTGCAATGCATCCGGGGATGACAAACACATATCATCATCATTATCTATTCAATGATCCATGTTATGAACACGTCGATTAGTGCCGAATTTAATTCTACTATGATTAGGATAAGTAGGTCATCATGAACTGATGGATGCAGTGTTGAGAAAGCGCAAACAAATAATCATGTAGGCATAGTGATGTGTATCAATTATTCAAAAACAATTTCCGCCATTTGAGGCCAATATGTAATGCTTAAATGCAACAACAAAAAAGAGAGAGAAAACAAGAAAAAAGACAATTGCCTCAATAGTTTACGACGTCACCACATCATTATTAAACAAAATTGCTCTAACATGCCACGCGCTGGCAGAACGCTTCGCGCAAATGTTGGTTTGCCCCTCTCACTCCCCCGCTTCGGAAATCCAAGATCCGCAGCTTTATAATGTTTATACAGAGTGAGTCAGAAAAAATATCCCATTTTTTAAAAGTTGCATTGTTTGAAGTATTAATATGTAATCGTGGGATTCATGATATGTCTTGATAGAGTTATTCTCCCATTTTCATTTGAATCTCTGCATGCATGACTGAACATCAGACAATCTTTACAAGACTGCCAGATCTCACTTGCGCCAAGTTACTGGGTGAGGAATAAAGCACTGCATTAAACAGAAACAGTCAGACAGACGGACACACACAGACACACACGCACACACAACACACACGGTGAAAATTGTTTCATATTTTCCCCTTTGCTGATTTGTATCAAGATTGCTGAATGTTTTAGTGGCATAACCCTGACAATCTTTCCCTTTAGAACACATTCACTACCACCATCATGTCATCATCATTGTCATCATCTTAATCTTCATAATTATCCTCATTATCATCATCATCATGAAGCACAACATCCGCCGATACGCACCAAGAGGACAGCGGCCACCTAACTTTTCGTACGAGAAGAAGAATTTCCGACAAAAAGTAACAGTTTGGGTAGGCCATGGCGGGAATGGAACGCTCATTTGCGTGCATATGCCTGTGCGTGTGCGTGCGTGTTTGTGCGTGTGCTTGTGTGTGTATGTGTGTGTGCGCGTGTATGCGTGTGTGCGCGTGTGTGTGTGTGTGTGGTTTTCGTCTGTCTGGCAGTCTTTGTTCAAAACACTATTTTATTCCTCACCGAGCAACCTGGCGCAAGTGAGATCTGGCAGTCTTGTAAAAAATGTCTGATGTTCAGTCATGCTTGCAGAGATTCAAATGAAAATGGTACCTAAATGGACTGGGAGGATAACTCAATCAAGACATAAATCATGAAACCCACGATAAAATATTCATACTTCAAACAATACAACTTTTAAAATGTGGGACATATTTTCTGACTCACTCTGTATATATATTGCCAAACTGATGTACACATGAAAGTGAGTATAGGTACACACCATGCAGCTCTCTGATTGGTCCGATGGTATACAACATCTATCCACACAAATTGAGCCTACCATTGTCCTTCAGCCGGAACACACACGCTCTATAAAATCTCAAACAGAAATCAATTGCAACCATACAGCCGCCAAAGTGTAGTGTCGTTCATTACATAAACTACATAATCTAGTGTACTTGAAGCGTTTCCATCTGTTATTTGTGTGCATTAAGCACCATTCCACGTGTTTCTTGCTTGGAAAACAACTTTTGGTGCTGTAAACTTCAAGACTGTTGTTCGACTGAAAGAATATCTACACAGTGTAAGTAAAGAGTACAATTTCTTTTAAGGTAAGACTAATCAAAGGTCAAATGGGCATTATCAAAAAATTCGATGAGGAGGATCAATTGTATTGGATAACAAATTTATAGAACGCTTAATTTTTTACATGTAAGTTTCAAAGAAATACAAAAAAAAACTTACATGAAACGAATATCTTCTCTCTTTTCTTTTTTTTTTTTTTGGGGGGGGGGGAGGGTTAACTTTTTAATCAACTCTCATTTCTTAGAAGTTTCAATTTGATACGGCAACCTAACATTAATGGCCCAATTTGGCATGTTTGGTTTAAAAACATTGGGAACATTCGCAAAGCGTTCTTTGTCAAATTTATTTCGTTATCCCCATCCTTGTCTGTAAGCCAGTCCGATAGTTCAAGGGCTTCATGTTCATCTTTCTACATCAATGTTCGTAAAAGTGAGAAAACGGTATTATTTGTTACAGTCCTGAATCCCTTGATTTTGTTCTTCTTTGTGACTACACAATAGATGCAGAGACATAAATCCGTTGTTAACCTGAGAGACATGTTCCTACTTCTTTGCATTTCATCTGTCATTGGTGAGAAATAAAATGAATTTAGTCTTTTACTTTAATTAATTAGGAGCATAATCACGGGCTAGATCCGTTACCTTGGGGGCAAAAGTCCAATTTGAGGGTTTTGAGATATTGGATATTGTAAAAGTTTGTTTGGTATCAACGTGTTCAGAAGACCTCCCTGCCAAAATTCTAGGTCGAATTCCTGGAAAATATTCTGCTGAAAAACAGTTGCAGCCTTATTTAAAAATAGCCGCCATGTGTATGTAATATTGAACAATTGTGAAGATTACCTTTAAACATAACCATTATTCTACCATGCGTGAGTTGCCATTTTAAAGAGAATTAAAAAATTGTCTACAAAATAATACCGCATTTGGTAGGCTTGATTATAATTTGCATAACAATTTCCCCCCAAATTTTCCCCATAATATGAATTGCGCCAAAAAATGCATGTTTCTCCACATTTCATAAATTATCAGGGGTGGGGGTAATTGTCCTAGGGGCATTTTTCCGGGGGGTTATTGTCTGTGGGGAGTAGTTTTCCGGGGGGTAATCTTCCGTGGGTGATTGTCTAGGGGGTAAAATTGTCCTGATACTGAAGAATACAAATATCATGAAGATGAAAGATAATTTCTCACGTGCCTTTAGGTTAAGGAAGTTGGGCACTAAATCATTTTGTTGGGTTTATTGATATTAACTGAGTAGCTTGCACCTCCATCAAGCTTAAGTATTGTAGTAAAACATTATGAATAACCAGATCGTATAAATGTGAAAAAGATTCAATGTGAAGTTATAATGGCTTCAGGTAAAGTGCAGATATCTGACTCTGCTCAGTGTTCATGAAACCTACTCAGAAGAAAGTACTCCCACCATAAAGCAATATTTCAATGTTTCAAAATTTTAGCCAAACAGTTTTTCTTCAGACTAGAAGTAAACGAAACTTTTATTGAAAGTTCACACAAATCTGAGCATTCAAAGTGCATCGTTTATTGTCTGTCGAGATGTTGAACATCTTCCTCAATTATAATCTATTTCTCGTGTGTAAACATGTTTTTTACATCAAGAATGAATACGATAAAAATTGATGGTAGTAGCCTTTTGACAGTGGAAATCGATGTACCTCCTGTAGTCACATCGATTATCTCTTAGGCTTTGATTAGTTTCTTCTCATGAATAGTGAATAACGTCACACAATTCGTCGCTGTTTTCACGAAGTGACGGTAGTGAAAAAAAATTGCATTCACTTTGCGTTACGATTTTCCTCACTACCGTCACTTCGTGAAAACAAGGACGAATTGTATATATCAGGTTCTTATTTATTGCCATATTTAGTCTTCCTCAATTTGCAATCTATCAGATTTTAAAAATCTCATATGGTGATGTTGCTGCGCGAGCCACGCATTCGGGACTGAAACGAATGTTTAGGTTCGTTATTTCTCCGGTTGAAGTCTCAAGATTATAAAACCTTACCGATGTAGGGCCTGAACACGTATAGTGTGAGTTAATCAATAATTTAGAGCGCCGAGAGATTTCCGTTGGGTAAATGGCCTTCCTTTGGTTGAAATCACGTTCACGTTCACGTTTTGACCGGTTCCTGATTCACCCTCTTTCTGCTTCCCCATGTTTGGCTAAACGAGTCAAAACTGATGACATGTGTCCCTATCATTTCTGCGTTACCCTCTCCCGGACCAGTGACATAAGATGGGTTTGAGTAGGGGGTGACGGCACGGGGGAACTTCCTGAACGAATGACAAAATGTGGAGAGGGGAGGGGAGAAGAATGAGAGGGAGAGAGAGAGATAGAGCAGAATATGCGGTAGTCTAAATGGTCTTCGAACATATTCAGGTAGAAGTCCATTGAACGAAAGTAATGAGAATTATATTTTGTATTTGATTCCTTGCGAAGCAAAGGAACCTTTTTTTTTTTGGGGGGGGGGAGGGGTATAAAAGTCAACGTTACATTTTGTGTATTTAATGAATCTTTGCAATTCTGTATATTTTATGTGTTCTTAGCTCACGCGAGGGGGTCTACCAACATGACTACCAACATGACCGATGAAGTGTTGAATACGGAGGATAATCATTGCCAGCCGATTCTTGTCAATGGTAAATTGATGCCTACAGTGCCAGAGTACATGCCCTCGTTTCCGGTCTCATTGAAGGGTATTAAACGACATTTCGTTTGCAAGTTATCTGGTGAGTTTTAGGTATATAGTGATTATCATAACAACTATGATATTTCAGTCCAACTTGTAGACTGATTAAAAATATCATAACTCATTGGAATGAAGGATAGGCATTGCAAAAATATGATTCTTGAACAATAATAGTAAATATACAATTAAGAACTTATTAACGACTAAAATGTATGCATAAGTAGGAAATTCAGACTTGAATGTAATGTAATCAAATTAACAATACGATTACAAATGGAATATTACAAGATTAAATATATATCATTCATAAATTGGTAAATTGGGCTATCACAGAAAAAAGCAACGTGCTAGTTGAACGTAGTTTATATTTTCATTCTGTAATTATGCAGACCAGACAACGATACTATTTCATAGAATTAAATGGGAACTTTCATTTTGGCGTATAAATACATTTTTTTCTGATTATATATTGATGAAGTAGAGCCACAAACATTCTATTGATAAAGTATGCATCACAAAATGATATTTTGTTATCCTTTTCTTATCTTGCAGACACAGATGAATGTTTCTGTAATCCTTGTGAAAATGGAGGAAGTTGCCAAGACGGGAATAACAGTTACACATGTCAATGTACTGCCGGATGGGAAGGGATCAACTGCGAAATAAGTAGGTGAACTCCAGTTAACAGTTTAATTCATTTAAGTCTACAGATACTACATTCAGCAGTTAGGACTAACGTTAATGTTACACAATCGTTCAGAGTAGTGATTTGTAGCCATTGCGGGGGCCGTACGCTCCACGTGGTGTAGCTAGTCGAAAAATAGATTAAACACTATTATTTCTTTAATCGCACGTTGACTAGGTTGATTGATGTTATTTTCATTTTTGAAGTTCGGTTTCTTTCGTAAGTGTAGCCACCTTGCATCGTAAATATTCATTATCCTCATAAATAAAAAAAAAGTTTAATAAGAATAATTTGGTAAAAAGGTTATAATTATCCGCTTTTCAACTTGAAGGCAAAAAGTGTCAACGACCCTTGTAAAAAAAAAAAAGGCATTTGCTTGGATGGACTAAACAGTCACACATGTCAATGTACAGATGGATGGGAAGGAACCAACTGTAAAAATGGATAGCACCCCTAATTGTTATTACTGCCTCCTCACATTGCAATTAGCCCCCCCCCCCCCCCCCCCTCGCTGAGGAAAATCTGAGCAACACTCAAAAACCCAAAGTTTGGGAAACACAATGTGTAAAGTTTAAACATTATAGAAAAGATGGATTTCCTGCATCGAAACTTGCATTACAGCAGATACCTTGCATCAAAAGATAAGAGGCAAATCGGGCTTCCTCACAAAATCCAAAATTTTAGAAAAACACTTTAAAGTTTAAACCTTACAGAACAAAATTCAAGGGAATTTTCAATAGAGGTCGTTAGTATATTCCTGATTAGTGCCATTGATTAGATGTCACTGTTCGTGATAATACATGGACCCTACAATTATTGTATAGTGTATGTATCTCATTTTGGACGATGCCATTAGTACAATGCCACAAACAAGAAATTATTATGTTCCTTTTATATAAGTTTACAAACTTATACTCTTGATTTATTTTTGATTAACAAATCAGATTTGTCAGTCAATATATTCAAAGTTTGAATACAAATTGAATGAATGAAAGAATTTTCTCGTCTTCGGATGGTGACATTAAAGGTCGGTCCCAGACGTAAATAGTCATATCTGATTGATACACGCCTGTAAAAACCCTAGTTACACATTCAAATGAGACTCAAACTCAACTGGTAGCATCCAATTAGCACTACGCTAATTATGATATAAGGGTGTAGAGTCAGGGTTTCGGGTTATTTCATTATCGGAATCATGAACTGCATGGATTAATCTTCGGAATAACGGACCTTGGTAGTTATGCCATTGACCTACCTAGTAGGTCCATGGTTATACGAACCTGCGGAATTACGTACCTTCGGCAAAACAACATGACACCCTAAAATTCCTATTAAATATTTCTCTGTTTGTCTGTCTCTCTGTCCTTTAGACATTGACGAGTGTAGCAGCCAGCCTTGTGGCAATCAAGGTATTTGCCAAGATGAGGAGAACGGTTACACGTGTGCATGTGAGGATGGATGGACTGGTACACATTGTGAAACAGGTGAGTTCATACCGAAAGTCTCAGAGGGCGTATAAGGAGATTCTAAGCAAAATTAAAAGACTTCTCGGATGGTGGAAACAGAGGGGCCTCACGGTGTTTTTGGAAAATGTATTTATTAAAAACATATTCATTTTGTAAATTAAATTAGATATTTGCTTCACTAGTGGTTCCAAAGTGGGTCATATCGGAAATACAGAAAATATGTTTATAATGAAGGGGGGTTACGAATGACTAACTTTGACTCGTTTGTCAAAACCCCAACGTGGAATGTGGCTGAACAGACTATCGTACGGAGAAAAATCAATGAGATGGAAGCTATACACTTTGAGTTCTGCTTAAAGTTGGAAGGAGTTAGATTTAATTTCTTGTGTAACTATAATTCCAAGTTATTAATTTTCAAAGTACCTACGTTCTATTTAGTAAAGATAAAAGCATGGGAAGAGTTAGAAAAATGTGTTATAGAACCTGCCTAGAAAGGCCACCTGTTTACAGTGGCCAGTATTCCCTTGGGTGCCCTCAGTATTGACAGGTTTGACTGACCATGTAGATCTTCATGTCTGTGCTATAGTGATCCTCTTTGGTTTTTCAAGCATTCCGAGGGGGATTTCACAGGGACTCCAGAAATACCATTTGATGAAGTGCTAAGTGAAATCTATTTTTCATGCAGTGAATTAACCCTAGCGTAAAGTAAGAGCAACACCTCTTTCGTTAATTGTTGGCATATCCCTGCGCTTTGTCCAACGGGAACTTATTAACTACATACATGTATTTACATCACATTATTCCTTTTATCAGATGGCCCTGTAAATATAGGAGTGGTTTATCACAAATCGTTCTTCAACTATGCACTAATTGCATTCACACCAACACACAGGCACGCCGGAAGCAGTTTGGGATTCGGGGGGGGGGCAAACATTCCAGGAGGCTCACCTTCCAGGGGCAGTAACTTAATGAGCAAAAACGTTTTGAAGGGGGGGGGGGGCAGAAAAAAAATCTGCATCACCACCACTCTTACACGTTAAGTGCAGGCCCCGTGGAACGTTTTTCAAAGATCAGTTAGAGCGTAAATTTGCGTGAGGTCCAGGGCCTGAGCCTCGGCAGGGGGTCAAGGCGCTGAGCCCCCCCCCGGAAACTCAGGGTTTTCAGGCATTTAATTACGGTCAGAGAAGCATTTTTAGATACCTTATTTGTGACACTTGCAGGTCACTAATTGGCGGAGAGTCCAAGGAGCAGAGCCCCCTGAAGCTTAGGGGTTTTAGGTATTTAATTACGGTCAAATGAGCGGCAGGGGCCCGCCTTAGGGCCCTTTGTGGGGCCCAGGGGGAAGAGCCCCCGGAAGCTCATGGGTTTTAGGTATTTAATTACGGTCAGATGAGCATCCAGGGGCCCACCTTAGGGCCCTTGGTAGGGTCCAGGGGACAGAGCCCCCGGAAGTTCTTTTTTTTTAAAGGTATTTTATTACGATCAGATGGCATCCAGGGGCCCGCCTTAGGGCCCTTGGTGGGGTCCAGGGGACAGAGCCCCTGGAAGTTCTTTTTTTTAAAGGTATTTAATTACGATCAGATGAGCATCCAGGGGACCACCTTAGGGCCCTCGGTGGGGTTCGGGGTTCTGGGGTTTTAGGCATTTAATTACGGTCAGATAAGCATATTTTGATACCTCATTTGTGACATTGGCAGGTCACTTATTTTTTCTCTCTCTCTGTGTTTCCTTTTCTCTGTCACATACTTTTTCAAAAAGTGAGGGGGCTCGAGCCCCCGAGCTCAGCCGTTTTGCAGACCATGACATTAAGGCTTCTAAATAAGCATTTGTTTCGCCCCACTGTAAATTTGGGATTTCTAATTTTCCAGCAAACGCATAAAAAGGTATGACTTACAAAAAAAATGAGAAAAATACCGGAAAATCATGTCATTTCAGCAACATTTGTAAATCACTGGTATCGAATAAAAAATAACCCCCCCCCCCCCATCAGTACGCCAGCGTTCAGGGACTCATGTCTTCTCACCCCTATAACAAAAAACAGACACACTTTCCCAATCTCTCACAATATGTCCACGATATGCGCGTATCGCTATTATATATAAAACCTTCATTGATAAATATAGGTGGCATGCGCAATCTTTAGGAAATTAAATTCCTGTAAACTTTCCTTTTCTTTTCTTTGAATTTTATATGGGATTTAACTCAGGTTTTTAGTATTGTTATGTTCTTTTGGATTAAATACACAAACCATCTTTACTCCCTTCCTGTTTTTTTTAGGGGGGGGGGCCTTCATATGGAAACGTTTGCTTGTATTTGTCTCGTAAAAGAAGTTAACCCAAACTGACTCCCACACGGTGTTGAGTGCTCAGGGGTCACAGGCCACTGGCTTCATCGAGCAGGTAGTTCCATTATGTTAATGGTAAATTAACTATTACAAAATGAGGGGACACATTACATTGTACAATAGGGACACACATTGTTTTTATTGTGCAGAACATACTCTTTTATTGACTTACTTATTGCATGAACCTATAAAACCAAAATACATGTTGTATTCTAACAATTGGAGTACAGAGAATAATAACAGGTGAATGAAATGCATAAACACCACAAACACCTGGGGAGAAAGCATTCATAAATTTGAATACATATAGTTGATAAACGACTCCGATGAAACTATAAAACCAAAATGAAATTTGCGTTCTGGCAATTGGAGTACAAAGAATGATAGCAGGTGAATGAAATGCTTCAACAACACAAACACCTGGGAAGCTAGGAAGCATCCATAAATTTGAATAAATTAGTTGATAAACGACTCCGCATGTGGACGTTTGTTGGAGCAGAAAGCAGTGGATTATAAACAACACGAACCTATTTAACAGAATGTCGGAACGTAAATTAAATTTGGCGCGGTTGGAAAATGCATCTTTCTACCCTGCGACTTTAATGGTACGATCCAGTAAATTAAAACAGTAAAATGGCTCTTATTTTAAAATTACTCATTAAATAAAACCCAAAACTTCAGTGATATCAGAAAAAAGATGTTATATCTTACTAATAATTGAAAAAGATGTATAAACATTGTGAAAGTGTCGCATTTTACGTTAAAAGACACCGATTTAGCGAAGATGACGTCATTAGTGCGCTTTCATCAGGGAATTCAAGATCAAAAGGTCAATTCAGACGCTGATAAGTTATTGGTCGAGCCTTTTTGTTTCCTTTATTCCGACGAAATTATACAATCAATCAAAACAAGTTTAATACCAATAGAAAGCTAACGATTAGTATTTTCATTAACCGCTTGCCCCAAAGTCGCTTGACCACAGTGAAACGAGTGAGAGCTTGCGAGAGCGGCCAAAGTGTGATTGAAACTCGCTATTTGCTCTTCTCCAACGCAAAAAGAGACGACATTGCGCTGGATAAATGTATTTTTTCCGACAAAAGTACAGAAAATTTGCATTTGGTCTTTTTATATTATAATTTATGAAATGTTACCCGAGTGACTCCCGGGCGCCCCAATGCTGGAAAGAAACGCAAATTTTTAGAAAACTTCACTTTTTCATGGAAAAATGCTTATTTGTTCTATGCACGCAAGTCAGATTGAGCGGATGATACAACGTTTCCATATGGGGGGGGGGGGGGCAAAAATGCGTTTTGCCCCTGTCCCCCCACTTCCGGCGCCTATGCCAACACAACACGTTTTCCAATACGACTAAGGTTTGAGTACTTTTATAGTGAATATAATGTAAATATGAGTTGGTTTTGCATATATAGGGCGCTAAATTATTTAGCGCCCTATATATGCAAAACCAATTTGCATGGGAGATGGGAGAGCTGAGAAATGTATATATTTAAGACACTTTACATCGCCGTAAAGTCTTGTTCAGAACTTGTTTCACCGAGTCACTTAATGAGTTCCATTTTCTTTCTTTTCCCCCTCAATATATCTGTCTTATTTGTATTGTAAACTGTACAGATGTAACCATCCATTCGTTAAAGCTTCTTGGTGAAAAGATAAATGAAGGGACACTTGCTTTAACGTCCCGCTCCAGTCCTAACACGTACGTGCTTGTACATCAAGAGCATTGGAACATGAACCTATCTCAAATGGCATGTCAGTATCTAGGGTTTGAAGGTAAGACATTATCATTATCATCTTAATGGCACTCCATTTCTGTTTATTATCAGCTATTCTATTCTAGCTGATATTGCTGATTTAGTTGGTTGCACGTTTGTTCGGGCTTCGCGAATATTTGAGGCGTTGCCTTCCCCTGCTTCTCTTTCCAGCAATCTTCCCTGTTACTGTTATATATATATTTGACAAATATACATCCTTTCTGTTTAATTATGTGACCAACAAATTGCATTTGTCTCTTACTTATTGTGTTGATAAGTGATGGTTTCACTCTTGCTTTCTGAACACTTCTTCATTTGTTATCTTTTCTGATCATGATATTAATAATCTTTCTTAAGAACCAGGTCTCTGTGGTCTTTAATCTTCTCTCAAGCTCTTTGTTTATTGTCCAACACTCACACCCGTAGATAAAAACTGATCAGATATAATGACTTATAGCTACGGATTTCGGTTTTCATGGTAACGTTCTATTTTTTTTTAAATGTGGACTTGCTTTATTGTTTCACTTTATTGTTGAGATACCATGACCATGGAAGCGTTTGAGTCTTTATACAAATATTATCATACATTCTGTTTTCTTGTTTTTAAATATAATTATTGTTCACTTATTTTATGGTACTTTATGATGTATTCCTTCCTTTTTTAAAGAATCATCAAATACTGGTGTCATGATCAGGAGTATTTATATTCTGGTCGAGTTGGAGATTTAAATTCCATGTTATAGTTGATTTTCTCCCTCTTCAACCTGAATCCCTCTCTTATTCTTTCTAGTTTTCAAAACTCTTTTTTCAGGAGCCTACCCAAATTGTATGTGGTGTATGTCATCACAAATCAGTTCTTGTGGTATCCAATGAAGTTAATATTTTGTTGTGGTTGCATTTATTTTCTTCAAAATAATATTTTGACTACTCTAGTATCCTACTTTTTACTTCAACGTTATTGAACAAGGAGTATTTGCGACGGTGAGCAGTCCATTGTACGAGTCCTCGTCCGTCGATGCTCCAGCTGAAGCCGAATCAGTGATATGCCCTGCTAATGCCACAAACATCACCGACTGCTGGTACAGTGAGACTAAAGTGGGACGGATAAACGAGAGTGAAATTATTTCCATTGTGTGTTGCCCTGGTGAGTAATAATAATTATGATAATTATAAAAAGAATCGTGATGAAAAAATAATACTAATAATGTTAAAATTAATACTAATAATGTTAAAATTAATACTAATAATGTTAAAATTAATACTAATAATGTTAAAATTAATACTATTAATAGTAATTATAATAATGATAGTAATAGCAATAATAAGAATGATGATGATTAAAGGTAATACAAAGTTTTGGTATGGGATGATTAATTCGGTTTAAATGAACATAGTTTAAGCATATGCGATCCTACAATATTCAGTGATCGTTGTCGCGGTTGAAATCGAGTCTAAAGTTATGAAATTGTAAATAATACACTCTTTATGTTGTAAAGCTCCCTCTCAAGGGCAAGATATTAATTAAGCTATACAACAGTGTTTCTTGACTAAAATCAACCAATTAGCTATTCCCGTTTGGAAATTATATACCACAACTACATATTCTGAGCTTGTCATGGTCGCAGCTACCATTGTGCGGCCGTAACCGCTATTTGAAATTCATCAAATTGCATATTCAAATTTTCTCGAAAGCAGAATTGTTTTAGGGGCTAAATTTTCTATTGATTATAATACATCTACAGGGGCTTCCAAATATATCAAACATCGTAAAGAATCACTATCCACCCAATTTTTAAAATTTACCAAAACGTTGTGTTACCTTTAAGATGACAATGGTGATGATGATAATTAATAATATTAATACAAAATATTAAATATGCCTTGTCTACCAAGGGTTGGCACAGAGTAACTTCATCAGTGAAACTTTATCAAAAGTAGAAAAAGTACGTAATTCAAATTTCTCTTCAAAACCTTCTTGAAATAATTTTGTTAAATACAGGTTCATGAAATAGTCTAAATGGAAATATTTGTCGCGAAATACGAAGGCGAAAGGTGTGCGCTTGATATGTATTGGCACTGGTGCCATTTAATGTGATCTCTTTGTAAAAAAATGAAAAATTGTACATTTTGCAAAAATAATGTTATCTCTGTAGTGCCAACTTAGATTGCATATCCTTATAAAATTTAAGGTGAGGTTAGGGGATACTACAAACTCCTCACCTACGAAATTTCACCGACGACATTAAAATGCTTTTTTAGATATATAATCTCGTTGCATTCTTACAACACCGTGTAAACTGACGGTTTTATGACTTTTATGCTATGGTGTGAAATATAATTTTCACTCTTGTGTTTTATTTGCACTTCTATGCCTTCGTCGTTTTACTCTGTAATATACTTGTATTATTTCTTGACTCAATTTTCAACAGTGAACCCGTGTAATATATCTGGTCAACCACTCGGCCTTGAAAGTGGTGCTCTTCCCGATTCGGCTTTCTCCGAATCATCCTGCTACTCACCGGCCTTCTGCAGCCGTTTTGGCCGCCTAAACTCTGAGACAGCCTGGCTCCCAGACTCGTCCGACCCATCCCCTTGGATGCAGGTCCAATTTGAGTCTAGTTATATCGTAACGGCCATAACGACTCAGGGTAGAAATGACTATGATGAGTGGGTGACATCATACACTTTTTCGTCTAGTTTTGACAACACGGCTTGGACTGATTATTTGAACGTATACTCTGGATCAGTTGAGGTAATTCCCAAACTGCGGTTCCTCAATTACATTAAAAAAAAAAATATAATAATCAGTGGTCTTTGTGTTCAGAGATATACAGTGTGACCTCGTTAGAACTCTATTGGACTATGGCAATTTGTTGCTATAAAAAAGCTTTGTTTTGCCATGGCTGCAAAAAAAACTCACAAATAAACAAACAATACAGTATATATTACTTAGGAATAAACCGATTGGGTTGTCTTGCTGAAGTAAAAGTTGATATTACAATGTTTTCATATAACAAGGTCCCACTGTGATTTACATCATTAACAGTATTATTATTATTATTATTATTAATATTTTATTTGGCAATAAAGAAAAGACATAATCAATCAGAAAACAGACAATGGAGCAGGTATTTATAAAGGATACTACAACCACTTAAATGCCAGGGACAGCAAATGTTAACCTAATACTGGTAGCAAAAGCCATCTGTTTCAGTTCCAGTAGTTGTGAACGTAAACTACTTTCAAAAATAATATTTAGTATAAAAATTGCAACCTAGTGTTATCTTATAATTAACACAGAACCAAATATCATGTCAACAAAACAATCAATACAAACATTGTGAGAGATACTAAAGAAGGAAAAACAAAGGAGAAAAGGTGGAGATAAAGAGAGTCTTCCAGTGTAACATAGGATGAAACAAAGTAAGAAAAAGAGAGGGATAAAACATAAATGAAAAAGAAGGAAAACAAATATCCATCATATTCAATTATCAATTTCATGCACAAAATTAATATACCGCAGCTCTCCTGAAGAAAATAATCATTAACTTAACAAGGTTTATGAACATTAACAATAAGTTTACTTAGCCAAGTGCCATATTTATTTTAAGTTGCAAAACTGGGGAACAGAAAATAGGGGGAAGGATCTCCCATTTCTCGTTTTATGTATAATGGGTGACAAAAAAAGTATAATTGGCAGGAAAAAAAGGCTAAATAGCAATATACATAATACATGTCAACCCCAATTTCGACCACCCCCGAGCGCAGGAACTCAGATAGCTCTTCTCCATTTTACACAATACTGATCAGGATACTTAGATATTGACTTGATTTAAAAACTGGGGGAAACAAGAAGAAAGAAAAAATGATGGCTACGATATACGTAATTGCCTCTTTATGACAACAATGTGTGTAGTCAGCATTGTATTAATTCACAGGCCGTATAGGGTTATGAACTAATTACGATGAGCTTCATTGAGAATGAATTTTCTTTGCAATATTACTTAATCTCATTCTCATTCAATATTTTTTTTACAGATATTTCCGGGAAGTTATGACCGTGATAGCCATGTGACTCATACGCTTGCTAGGCCGATACTCGGACGCTCTTTCCGGATCAATCCAAAGACCAATCACGGTCGCTTTTCTTTGAGGATGGAGCTATATGGGTATGGACCTCTAACTGATGCCATAGGTAAGTGCAGAGTAGGACTGTTACTGAAAGAGAAGGTTTATATATAAATTGCTAGGTGGTGAACAAATAAAAATAACATTGTGAGCTGTCCCTCTCTTTGTATGTCAGTGTGAAAGAATATTACAGTAGAATTGTCTCCTGAACTGCATTATCATCATCACCTTCAGGTGGCGTTGTAAAGCGCTGCTGTGGTCTTCACGAGAGCACGCCATGCAACTCTTTCACCTGCCATTTGTGTTGCACCTTTCATTCCTTGTCCAGACACTTTCTTGATATCATCAGTCCAAGATATTGGTGGACGACCTCTACCCCGTTTTCTCTCGACTGCTCCTTGCAATATTTGCTTCTCAACACCTTCAGATCTCCCAACAATGTGCCCAAAATATAACTGCATTGCTCTTAAAATGCTTTCATCATTCTACATGAAATGGTCAAAACTTTGAAACTCTGGACGAAACACTGTCTTGTGTGCAGTCCCATTTCTGTGGCTAATGCAAGTGACTTTAAGCGAGGTTGGATTATCCAATAGTGGGCCCCGCGTGTTGTGGTAGGGTTTTATTTCTTTAAGATTTCAACGAATACGGTGATAATTTGATCAAATTCCGTCAACTGCGTATGCAACGATTAATTCAATATTATCGGCAATTGCCGAAAGGTAACTCTTAAGAATTAATTATTATCTTTTCCCCCAGGCTTTTCCCTCAATTGGGAATTCTCGTTTGGGTTACGAGATGTTGCGGGTTGAACTCCCAGACAGGCCGGCCCCCATCTGTTATAACATGAATATTGTACGTGATTAAATAATCATCGTCTCACATTCATGCTCAAGCAATACAGGAAAATATTGCTAAAAATAACCCATGTGGACCCATGGCAGGTGCTTTATTAACACGTGAACAATTGACATAGGCCTACCAGTATTTTCATAATCATGATAAGTATTGATTAACTAAGATTTGCACCATTCCTCAAGTACAAATTTCCCTTTTTTGTTTTCTTCTCAATTCGTGTTGTTGTTGTTGTTTTGTTTTGTTTTCCTTGCTCGTTTAAAAAAAAAATTAAAACGTCATATGACTTGTTGACAGGGTGGATTTTCATATTACATTTCAAGGAAAGATATATTGAAAGGACAACCTTGCCTTGCAAATTAGTAGAAAATATAAGAAATTTAGTAACAAGGTCAGTTAGGTGTCTGCTTTCCCCCCCTTTTTGTTTGCAGCGTCGCTGAACCTCGATGCGAAACTTGGTTGCACTCCTTCTGTCCTCGGTGTGGGGCTTGGCATGGAAGATGGTCGGATACCAGACTCTAGTCTGACCTCGTCATCGTTCTGGGGTTCCGGTCATGAAGCTTACAGAGGAAGGCTGAATGCCGTAGCAACTGGATCCGGCGATGCATGGGTAGCCGCTGGTGGATGGGTCGCCGCCACTGCAGACAGCAATAAGTGGGTTAAGGTAATTTGCTCTACCCATATCAAGAAATAATTTGTGTACAGCTAGAATGTATGAACAAAAATCAACCTTCTCTTCGTGTTAGGCTGCATAGCCCTTTGAAGATTACCAGAAGAAGAACCTGAAAGAGGGTTTACCTGGCTTTCTATAGGGTAACTGATTAGAAATATGACTAAAATAAAGAATAACATACTGTAATATGATATACTTCATGTGCATAAAAATAGCTCTTCCATGTTTGCTTAGACATTTGAACACGCCTTCAACGCGCCCGAAGGTCATGAATTATTCTTTTTTGTTCGATGCTTCCTATATTCGTATATACTCTTCACGCAACAAGAACAACAAAAAAGATCAACTTCGAGCATGCGCATTATATTATTGAGTGAGGTCATCTCCGCTTGATTTATTCATGTATGTTAATGTATTCCTCATTTGGCTAATAATGACGCATACGTATTGACGAATCAGTGTCCTTTAATTTATTTATCATAATGAGAACCCAAGCTTGAAGCCGTTGAGTGATCGTGGCGATGGAATTATCTTTGGGATGGTTGTTGTAAGCGTTGGTGTTGGCCGGACGTTTGTCTCGTGCAAGGTTGTCGATTTGTATCCGTGGCTGGGGGGATGATAGGTGCCAAAATATTTTCGGCAATGGATCAAAGCAACACGGAGGTATAAGCGTGTGGCAGGTTGCACCCCCTCCCCAAGCTAGCATTTCATTTTAGGGGGGGGGGGGCGGTAGTGAGAACGCGAAGCGTGCATATCACTTACAGAGCGCGCGGGGGGGGGGGGAGTTTCATTAAATTATTAGAAAAAGAAGACGATTCGTGGCTCGACTCTTAATCCTTGTTTGAATCAAGTTCCCCTTCCTCCGCGCATATCGCGGAAGCTCTGACATTTCATTAGATTACTGAAGAAAGAAGACGATTCAATGTACCATTCTCGACTCTTAATCCTTGTCTGAATTCAGTTTCCCCCTCCCGCGCGAAGCGCTGACGCTTTGACGTTTCATTAAATTATTAGAGAAAGAAGACGATTCGTTGTACCGTTCTCGACTCTAAATCCACGTCTGAATTCAGTTTTCCCGCTCCCGCGCGAAGCGCGGAAGATTTGACGTTTCATTAAATTAGTAGAGGAAGAAGACGATTCGTTGTACCGTTCTCGACTCTTAATCCTTTTTCTTCCTACGTCCTCTTTCTTTCTTCTTTCTCTTTTTTTCTTCTTTTTGGCCGGCGTTTTTTTTTTTTTGGGGGGGGGGGGGGGGGGCGGGCGATCGCCCCCACCACCCCACCTGGCTATGCGCCTGCCCCTCCCTTCCAAGTTATCAACTTTTTAAAGTCGCCCTCAATAAAGAAAACATTTCAGAGAATATAAGAGTGGTAATAAAATTAATAACATGCTAAATGTTAGTCCTGACTCTTGCCTGCGGTGTAGGCCTACCAGACTGATATTATCTATTTTTAAACGAAATTTAGACATTACCACACAAAAAAATCCAATGGTGAGGGATATCAAGTTCTGAAAGTATTATGTTACCAGTGGGCAAATGCATCAATAAGTAATGCTATGGTCACATTACCCAAAAGTAGCCTGCTCGGCGGCCGAGCGGCGAGTTTTTAACCAATTCCGCCGCGGCGGCTGCCCGGCCACCGAGCGGCGGCCGCCCAGGCACCGCTCGCTCTTAGGGCATCGCTCGGTCGCCGCTGAAGTTTTAGCGCGGAGTTAAAATTTGGGCGGCGCCTGCTCATTTTTCACTTGCCGCCCAAAATACGCTCGGTGCCTGGGCGGTCGCCGCCCGGGCACCGACCTAATTGCTGGGCGATGCTTAATTCCAGCAGCGACCGAGCAGGCTACTGATCGGTCGGTCGCTGCTCTGATTTGTGACCATAGCTTTACCGGGAAAGGTTTATGTAGACCAAAAATGTTTATTTCCTGGTGATAGAAACATACATTTTATGAATATTGAATAAATTCATCAATTCCTGATGAGCGAGAATTCAATTTATTCTTGTCTCATATACGGTTGTCTCATTTACTTCGTTTTCTATTTATATATGTATGTATTATGAAAATGATATAGCAAAATGTGTATCTTGATGGTCATCTTGCGAGTAATAACCATTAACTACTCTCATCGGGCTCTCATCATTAATCTCTTCATTTCTACATTTTTTTGATGGTGAATTATTGGGGGGGGGGGGTGATTGTACAGGCCACCCCCTCCCCCCCCCCCCACCTGAAGTATTGGGTGGGGGGATATATCCCCCCACCCCCCACCCCCCCCCCCCCCGGGATCGACACCCATGGTCTCGTGTTTGATCTCGATCATGCCCATCACTAAGGGGACATTTTCAGGAAGTAATATTTAAAAGAGTGTATCGTCTAATGTTATATGTTTAATCAGTCCATACTGAATCAAGCTTAAAAGCGAAACAACCAGAAAAAGAGGAAAATTAGAAAGGGGGATATATAATATTAACTAGGTGATCTATATACTCCATTGTGCACATATCCATGTGTAACACACGATCAGCTAATAGTACACTTACCGTCCCTTGAACCAGTAAACTGACAGGTGATAGATTTTTTTCAGTTATTGCCCCCAAAACCTGGATTTCATTGCCCCCAAAACTTGGATTTCATTACCCCTGTTTCTCACAGTTAGGAATCTACGCACCACAGATATGAATCTCCTCCAAACTCCCAGAGTCATTACCATGTACTACGGAGAACGTGCTTCAGCACCCTGGCACCCTCACTATGGAATGCACTTCCTCTCCAGCTCCGAGGTGCATCTTCCATCAATAGTTTCAAGTTAAGCAGTCTGTAAAAAAACCGTAAATGTTTTCCTCCCTACTGTAACTTAACTGCAATTGAAATTACGTTAGTAGTTGAGGATTTATTTACCACATTATACTTACTCCTTTAATCTTAATTTTGTTTTCTTGTTTCAATTACGTATTATATTTAAAATATTAATTTGTTGTTGCACTCTCTTAACTTATGTAATTAAGTTAGTAAATATCATTATTATGATCATCATCATCGTCATCATCTTGATTTTGATTTGATTTAATTTTCCATATATATCACTTCTCATAATGTTTAACATGTATGGTCACATAAAGTCATACATAAAAAAAGGGTCGTTATAAGCACAGCTTGAGGTGGTGTCCTCATCATAAATATCAATGTAAACAATGCACAGTGGAAAGCGAAAGGTCAACAAGAGAGAGAAGAGAGAGAGAGAGAGAGAGGGAGGGAGAGAGAGAGAGAGAGGGGGAGGGAGAGAGAGAGAGAGAGAAGAGAGAGAGAAGAGAGAGAGAGAGAGAGAAGAGAGAGAGAGAGAGAGAAGAGAGAGAAGAGACAGAGAGACAGAGAGAAGAGAGAGAGAGAGAGAGGGGGGGGGGGAGGGGAGAGTTGCGTTCAGATATTATCACCTGGAACATGTCAAGTCTGTAGACACCAAACACCTTGACAAAACTCCTGACAACTCAGATGATTATATTATAAGGTACAAGGATACATGCTATAAACTAATAGATATAGGTCTATGTACAAATACCGATGTTACAAAAGGAGACATTAATTATTTAAATTTGTTTTAAATGCTTATAATTGATTTGTAATGTTTTGTTGGAAACGTGAATAAATTTGAAATCTCTTGAAATCTTGAATAGAAAAAAAATATTTTTGTAATAACATTTTTAAAAGTTTAAGGGCTGGTCAGACCCACCCTACAACGAAAACGAGATTTCCCTCTTAAAGTCCACCCTAAATACTTAAAGGGCGTACCTTCAATCGAAAATCCCGCTATCAGTATCATTCAAATCTGACCAGCCCTTTCGGTTTGCTCATATTGAAAGCAACATGTGTTCAAATGGTTCATGTTGTTTTTATATATTGCTTGTCCTTAGCATTGTTATCAAATGCAAGATAATCTGTCATTATATATATTATATATTTTCTTTTTTTTTCATCATTAAAATATCACAAAGGTCGATCTCGGCGAGGATACTTTGGTAACTGGTGTTATCACACAGGGACGGAACTTCGCAGAGTACTTCGAAGAGAACCAAAGGGTTACGTCATTCCAAATCTCCTACTCAAGGGACAATACAAATTGGACCTTTGCTCTGGATGACCAGTGTGGGGTACGAAAAGTGAGTTTCATTTTCGCGCTTCCACAAAATGCTCATTTCATCTTACTTTTTTATTCACGGTCTTTTTATTTCTATTATACTTATGTATTTGTTAAATTTCTTTATTGCTTTTGCATGCAATTATTTCCCCATATCTACATATATTAACACATCCAAAATGATAAATTTCCTAGTATGCAAAATTAAAGGATTAAAAAAAAAAGTTCCATTATAATCAATTAATTTGTGTGCCTTGGCGATGAAGTCTCTGTGCCATACTGCACCCTCTCATGGAAGAGTTATACCAAGGGAATCGAGACAAGACATTAATCAACATTTGCCATCCTCCACTCAGGTGTAAATAGGTACCCGGCTGGAAGTTTCCGGGGGTTATATGAATTAAACGGCCCTTGGGAAAAGCAGCAATGATAGTGAGGCTTTTCTTGGTTAATACAAAAATTATTACTATGATATTACTACTAACATTGTTATTATTATTATTATTATTTTTTTTATTACTACTACTATTATTGCAATTATTATAGGTTTTCCCGCCCAATTTCATCAGAGTTGCATTCGAATTCATAAATAGGCGTTCAAGTTCGAACGATTTTCGTAAACTCTCTGCTCTCATGGTTCATTTTCATTCTTTGAGCTTTCAATTTCGTTTTATATCATTCCTTTTAAATTTTATTTCATTCAATTTAGAGAGAAATCCATTCAATTTAATGACGCGAAGTTGTCATTCAATTTCGCGCCAGCTGGATAGACGTTCAATTTCGTCCTTAATACCAATTTCAATTTCATTTATAGGCACACACCTTCAAACTTTGAACGTTCGAATTAAAATGACATAAACAAGTTCTGTAGTTCTATGTAATTCTTACCGCAATATTTTCACGTCATATTTACCCTTTTTCATTGTTTTTAATTATATAATTTCATTTTTATTTTTAAAAGTTTCATAATGTTTAATTTAATCATATTTGATGTACCTAGCTGAGCTAGCTCTGTCCGTATTCGAGAAATTCATGTACGCTCCTTGAGCCACCGCCATAGTCATGTGTATAAAATTATAAATGAATGTATGCGTAATATAAAAAGTGGAGTTCTACGAGCTCTTGCTTCGAATACTGTTAGTCAGAGGAATAAGCTATTTCAATATAAGGCAAAGCTCCCATTTCAAGGTACATAAAGTTTGCATAATTTATTCAAGAAGATGCAGATTGCAAAGAACATAAACATTTAACACAAAAAGACTGCCCAAATGCTTAATGATTGCCTATTCGTGAATTTGAATACCTTAACGTTCATCACGGCGGTGTAGGTGCGAATTTGAATGCATTTACTTCCTTTTTTTATGTTTTTTTAACGCGCTTTTTACACGTTTATATGAGAAAATCATGAAATCGCATGCTTAGCTTTTTGAATGTTGATCTCGGTGATCATTCAAATTCGCTCGAAATTGAATGATCGCATCGTTAAATCGGATGCAACTCTGATGAAATTGGGCGGGAAAACCTTTATTATTAGAAATAAATATTCTCAATTGCTTTCGTTCTTTTTCAGACATATGCAGGAAATTTTGATGCTGCCACATATGTGACCATACTGTTTCCTGAGCCAGTAACCGCACGGTACGTCACGTTTCATCTTGTAACACATATTAATCATGCGGCTATGAGATTCGAAGTACTTGGTATCAACACTTGAACCATAATGATTTATCGTTATATTGATTTGTTTTTTTATTTAATCACTTGTATTCATTTATTTATTTACTGTATTTATTGTATTTATTAATCTATTAATCTATCTATATATATGAATTGATTAATTCATTTATTTATTGAAATAATTATTATGCTATAGCATCTAAATTAATGGGTGAGTCGATCAAAATTATAAATGATTTGAGTATGGCACTATAGTTTTATTGTCAGACGATTACACCATTACAGGCGACAGCAAGATTTTTAAATGGAGCCTTTGAACCCATGTTTGTACCGGCTATTTACCCGATAATAGCTGTATTTGATTACCGAGCGTAGACTCCACTCTTACGATGGAGCGACAATTAAGTCTGAAATGATGCGTAATATACGACGAACTTCAATAAACTATACTCGTACGGAAAGCGCATCATCAAAAATCTCCTTCATCCGAACGCTCTCCGAGACACAAAGACAAGCTCGAGTAATTTCCCAGGAGGACATTGAGTTTCGCTGCTTGCGATTACAAGATCCGTAAACACACGATTACTGGTAATTTCACCAAGTCTGGTGTAAGCGAATTAGGACGCAATGCACTCGGATACTGCGTTGTGTATGTCTTTTAATCCTCCATGATGAAATGTCTTATTTGGAATGAGTAATGTGCTTGCGCGGGCAACATAGAATCATCAGCCTCATGAGCCATATCACAAAGATCATCTTGCGAGTTCTACTTCAAAGAGCAAGGAATCACCTAACTCCAGAAATTAGTAATGTACAGTTTGGTTTTGTCAGAGATGCCGGAACTAGAAATGCTGTTTTTGTTCTGCGGTCTATAGCAGAAAGGGCCGTAGAAATGCAGAAAGACGTCTTCCTGTGTTTCATCGATTACACAAAAGCCTTTGATAAAGTAAGACACGATCAGTTATTTGAAGACTTAACCAAGATTGGACTAGACACAAAGGATATCAAGTTATTGCAAAATCTGTATTGGAAACAAACAGCATGTGTTAGGGTAGAAACAGAATTAAGTGACTACATCAACATTAAGAGGGGGTTCGGCAAGGATGTGTCATGTCTCCAGATCTCTTCAATTATTACAGTGAGTTGATACTTAGAAACCTAGAACAGGAAAGAGGATTGAAAGTAGGAGGACATAATATCACAAACATACGGTATGCGGATGATACTATATTAATCGCAGAATCGGAGAAGGACCTGCAGCGACTTTTGGATGTTGTCGTCAGAGAAAGTGACAATAGAGGATTATCATTAAATTACAAGAAAACGGAATGCATGGTAATTTGAAAGAAGGGAGGAATACCATGCTCTCTTAAGATCAACAACAATCAAATAGAGCAAGCCACCTCTGTTAATTACCTTGGGACTACAATTACCAACGATGCAAGAGGCGAGCAAGAAATCAAGAGATGGATTGCACTTGCAAAATCAACTTTCTCCAAGTTAGAAAACATCCTAAAGAATAAGAAGATGAAGATGAAAACAAGACTCCGCGTACTCAATTGCTACGTGTATCCAGTTCTAATGTATGGATGTGACCCTGACATCAGACCTAAAAAAGCGACTGGAAAATTGTGAAGTTTGGTTCCTGAGAAGGATGCTAAGAATTTCATGGACAGAAAGAATTTCTAATGACGAGGTATTTGCCATGGCAGGAACAAGACGAAAGCTTCTGAATAATATAAGAGGTCGACAGCTGAGCTTCTTGGGCCATGTTATACGGAAGAATGGTTTGGAAAATCTTGCACTGACTGGAAGAATTGAAGGGAGGAGGAGTAGGGGTAGAAGGAGGATTCTGTGGATGAGTAGCTTAAGGAGTGGGATTTCTGAATGTGGAATTGATCTCGGGGAGAATGAATTACTTCATAGAGTATGGGATAGAGAGTTGTGGCACTCCATGGTCGCCAACGTCTCAGGATATGGCACATAGAAGAAGAAGAATGTGCTTGCATGTAGAGCAGCGAAACTCTCCAAGCAGAGTTCTGGGATTCATAATGCCCAGAGCTGGTTTATGCAGATAAACATAGAGGTACATGTACATATACAGGGACAAAAGTCAGAGATTAACAGACGTCAAAGTCACCACCAAAGATGTTGAAACGCTACAGATACTGTGGAAAACAGCAGGAAAAGATGGACGGAAAATGCTTTGCAATTCGGTAAAGCGTTTGCTAAATGTGGGGAAAAGAACTAATTCTCCATCATGCGCAAAACTACCTTGTGGAAGAATTAAAGTTCACTAAGTTGATGTAAAAATGATGGGAGAAACGGAGTTCAATTTATTTGAAAGCCATTGCAAGATGTAATTCACAGAAGCACGTTGGATTTCCATTCGATTCGGGAGCACATGGAACGTGCTGCTACGACAGGCAGCCAGTACGTCACTCTGAAGCCAAGGAATGAAGTAAACAACCTAGCTACTATTAAAGGGGAAGTCCACCCTAATATTAACTTGGTTTTTATAGAAGCAGAACAATGAGAAGAGCAGGTCAGTTTTGAGCAAATTCCCATTAAAAATAAAAAAAAGTTATGAATTTTTGAAGTTGCAATCAATTTAACACAAATTGGCAACTCTGTGACGTATTTTTCGAGTTCCCCTCCCATTTGCGCTGTACTAAAAAAAAAATATTAAAAAAATACAAAAATTCCGTCGAGAAAATGTTCAATGATACATGCACCCTATATAATGGTTATTGCAGATATGTTTCAATTCAAACCCCTGTATGGGGAAAAAATCTGATCCGTCATCAAGAACGAATAAAATTAAAGTTCATGAAATTTACTGTCCAGAGCCAATTCCTGTTGATTGTTCGCAACTTAAAGAACTCATAACTTTATTTGTAATCGGACTTTCACTGACTTGTTCCTATATCATTTTTGTGCTTTTATTAAAACCAACTTATTATCAGGGTGGACTTCCCTTTAAACCAGAATGTAGATGCTTACTGAAAGTGGTAAATCGAAGGTCAACGAGGAGTACATGTGGAGCGTTAAGAAAATCTGTTTTCCCCCTTAAATAATTTTGCAAAATGATTGATATAACTATGGTTGACACATCTGAATTGTGATGTTTCGGTAGACATCTACAGTCACTAGAGTGTACATATATTTTCAAAGGCACTTTGAGTTTTACAATGCGAAATATATATATATACATGTGTGTCTCATGTAAATATTACTACTACTACTTACAATAATGTATTTATATCGTGCATTTTCTATATACGTGTTCAAATGCGATTTGCAATTACTCAATATGATAATGTTGATGGATAACAGAGGATACGATAGAACCATTCTCTACCAAAATGTTTGAGATTATATTTTGTATTAGATTCTGACCAACGGTATGGTTCGTTTGTCAATTACGTCAGAAAGGTCAATTTAGGTCACATTGGTGACGAAGGCAATTGAATATTGCAGTGGTAAAGGTTTTGTATTGAGTATCAAAAGTTTTACTTTTTGACTTTCATGATTGTTTTGTAGATTGATTGAATCTGTCCTTATCTGAAATCTAAAGTTAATGTAACGTTTGTTTGGAAGAGGTATCGTAGTCGAGTGGTTTAATCTCTTGACTGGGAATGGAAAGGTCGTTGGTTAGAGTCCGACACAGCAATTATGTCCTTGAGCAAGACATTGTATCTACATTGCTCCTCTCCACCCATGTGTTAAATGGGTAGCCGGAAGAATAAACGAAGGTCAAATAGCGACCAGTTAGAATGCTACCCAGTGAGTGGAGAATGTGCTCCTTAATGTGCGGAATAGTAAGTGA